>CM029013.1:33355401-33498655 GCA_016801055.1 Panax notoginseng | reverse complement strand
GACGGCGCAGCTATTTGTGGGCCCCATAACGAATAACTGTCGGGTGAAGAAAAACGACAAATTTGAGTTTTACAAATAACGGCGTAGTTGTTACGTTAACACTGTTGGAATACCCTGGTTAAATACAGTAATACGCGTTATTGCACAGTAGCACACGGTATTGCACAGTATTTTTGAAATTATTGATTCTTACGTAAGAAGGCACTACTCAATAATTGTTACAGTAGTTACTGTTCAATATTTTTATTTTATTGATTCAATAATTGTTGCGTTGATATTTTATATTATTGTTGTTTCAATAATTGTTGCTGCACAGTATTTTCCTTTATCAGATCAATAATTCATATTATTTGAATAATATTATTAGATAACATTATTGGCAATGTCTAAAAGTTCTGTCTAAGAGAGGTTTGGTCATCTAATTGCGCGCCAGTAAGGAAAATTCTTATTGGAAAGCCCCCTCTTTCCTGGGAACGGCCTGGTTGTCATAAATGTGATTCTGTAATATTATTTGTGAATAATTAATTATTGATTCATATGATAAGAAATATTTATTTTATGTGGATATAAATGAGGGATATATTTTTGTGGTTAAAAATGAAAGAGTTAATGTTGAGGTTTTTATCCGTATTTTTGTCGGAATGGAGGTATTAAAAATCAGGATTTTGAGATATTTTGCGGGGGTTATAATTTTTAATCCGACCGTTGGATCGGTAAATTTTGGATATGTTATACATATATAAGTTGAGTATATGCCCACAAATTTTGAACCGTTAAAAATGAACGTATGATTTATTATGAATTTTACGAGATGACTGGTTTCAGAAATTGTTGAATTTTCGGAGTTTATCATTTTGGTGGAAAATTCTAGAATTGGTGGGCCCACTTGTGGTTGGTGAAGAAATGTGCTGAATTATATTCAAATGTGGTGGGTGGGAATAGTAGCAGGTAAAGCCATCAGGTTGCAGGTCAAACCTACCAAAATTTTCCTATAAATAGAGGGCTAAGTTAGAATTAAAAATCACACCAGAAACATAAGCTTCTCTCTCTTCTCTTTCTCTCTATATTATGAAGCATATTTTGTGAGTTTTTAGATACTTGGTGAGTTGCTATTCATCAGTGCAAGTTTCCTTCAGCATCATATCCGATATCCAGTCAGAAGTACTGCTCTTTTTAGGTAAGGGATAGTAAGGGATATTAAGGGTTTTTTATGTTTTTTTTTCAGTTTCGTAATTTTTCTGATCTTCAAAAATTCTGGAAAAATTTGAAATGATATTTTGATGAGTTTTATTGATTGTGTCCAAAAATGGTGATTTTTGGATGTATAGATTGAGAGTTATGAATTTTATGAGAAAAGACTATTTTAAAAGTAACCGCTTATAATTCCTTGTGGTTAACTCCAAAATTGATGAAATTTTTATTGGGAGTACATGTATATGATAGAAGTATACTCTGTAAATTTCAGAATTTTTAGACAAAAGTACAATTTTTGATAAATGTCTAAATATTCGGCTATTTTGGCCATATGAAAAATAGTAAATGACTTTTAAAAATTCTGAGAAAAATATATGTTCACTATGGGACTATATTATGCTAAATCTCAGAAAAGAAATATTTTTAGAACTGATTTGGTATTTTTCATGAAAATGATCTAGTTATGAGTAAATGAATTAAATATTTTGTGAAGAAAGAAATTGGAAAATAGGATTTTATGGCTTGAGAATCCTATATGAGGTATATGCAGATTTTTGATGAGGGTTTTGGTTATTGATGATGAAATTGTAAGAGTTGGCATTTTATGATGATTAAATGCATTAATTAGTAAAGTGTAAACAATTAAAATAAATTGTTTATAAATTTAAGTAATGTTATTCTTTCAATATCATTATACCGAAATATGGTATGAATTTTATTGTAGAATTTTATCTTTTGTGTCGGGGTTACTATTCATGAGTTACGAATATTACGACTTGAGATTAAACTATATGTTGATCATATTATTTTATCATCATATATAACATTTTTTAACCTTGATTTGAAATTCTCTTTCGCTTGAGTGTAAAGATGGGTAAATTATTGGTATGATCATGACTATGGTTCTCTTTGGCCAGTAGTGCAAAGTTGAATTGTTGACTGGTATGATCATGACCATTGAATTTATAAGTGAATATCTTTAGCTTAAGTGCAAAGGTGAATTGATAACATGTTATAATTATTGTTTATATAAATTCTGAAATGATTATATATTTCTTTGAGATATTAATATATTTGGCCTGTATGCAAATATGAACTGTTGATGAATATATTTGGCCTGTAGTGCAAATATGAATGTTGATGAATATCTTTGGCCTGTATGCAAAGATGAACTGTTGTTGAATATCTTTGGCTGTAGTGCAAAGATGAACTGTTGTTGAATATCTTGGCCCGTAGTGCAAAGATGGTTTGTTGATGAATATCTTTGGCCCGTAGTGCAAAGATGAATTGTTAGTATGATTATAAACAGGAATTGTGATTTGGTATAACCATGATCTTTGATGTTTCAGGTAAAGACAGGTGATGAAAATATTCTTCGTCCTGGGTGCGAAGAAAAATTTATAGTCACAATTATGATTATGAGTTATTCATATGATTGTGGAAAGGAACTGTTGAGTGATGTTACATGATAAAATATTGTTGGTGGATTTTTAACATGGAGAAGATATAGACTTTATAGTCTATTTGACTCTTCTAATGGATTGCATGTTCCGCTGCAACTATGGTTGAAATTTTTATCATTTACCATATGTTCTAAATCTCTGATTTATTATTGATGAAGGCTATTGATAATTTAATTATCTTTAGTCATGATATTCTTTACTGAGCTAGTTGTGCTCACCCTTTTGCTTCACAATTCCTTTCAGGTAATAAGAGTGTAGCTGGGTCGAGCGGGGGTAACAAGGGAATAGAACGGTGGTCATCATTTAGTAGTTATATTTGGTGAAGAAAATAGGGTGAGGCGAACCCAACGTTGGAAGGGTGTTTTGTCCACTGTCATACAAGATGTCTAATAACATACAACCTCGTGTCATCATAAGACAGGGTTGTGCTCATCCACTTGCTGAGTATATATACGAGCACTACCTATATAATCTTGGTGTTTGTTGAAGTATAATTCTCAATTAGAGACAGTGGAATAATGATAAGTCAAGAGAAGACTCACCATTGGGAAGAATATGATAGTAATCTTCTCGTTTTTCTTTGGGGTCTATTGGGTAAACCAAGGATAATTCTGTGGCCATATGATATCTATCATAACCTAGAAGCATGGCCTCCCATGTACGAAGGTTTCCTTAAGCACTTCCCAAAGATTCTAATTTCCAAAACAGTTTTTGACTATACCTTTATGTAAGGTGTCATTGTGAGGTGATGTCCACGATTGGAACATGAGTCACATTTGGTATATATTTGTATCCAAACTCACAGCATATGTGTTGTTGTATTTTGCACGACAATTGTTGTAATAAAGTTGTATTATTTCTGTACCAGTATTTGGCGACTCAAATAGGTTGGATGAATCAACATTTTGGGGTTATCACATTTATTCTATCTTTACTCTATAAACAATAATTAATTAGTTATTTGATTAGTACGATAAAATGATAATGACATTAAGATAACAAATTTAAAAATATTTGTCCTTTTTATATTACTATCAATAAAACAAAAAATATAAAAAAACTCTTTTTTTGTGACAGAAATGTTAATAAATAAAAAAAAAATATTAACAGTGAGAGTACATAATTATATCTTTAATTTTAGACTAACTATAAAAAAAATGTATCTATGATGTTACCACGAAGAGAATTACAATCATTTTCCGCCTCTCTTTTTTTTGTATGAGAAAAATACTTATTTATTACATTTTTTAATAAGATTTTTAAAAATTTCTTCATAAAACATAGTTAATGTATAGTATGAAAATCGAAAATTAATCAAAATCACTTGGCTTATTTAAGCAATTAATTGATTGTTCAAACTAATCAAATTTCTTCCATAACAACAAATAATAAAAGATCTTGTTAATGACAAAGAATCGAAAAAATCCAATAAAATGGATAATCATTGCATTATATATAAATCATGTGAAAAAGCTTCCAAAACTTAATCACAAAATTTAAACCCATTATTTTACTAAGGAGAATAGTTGGATCCACTAATTAATCGGTTAGGGGAATAAGCCTTTCGTTTCAGAGTTATTTATTAATTAATTTAAAAAAATAGCAACAATTATTATATTTTATCAAAGTGCAACGACATGAGTTTTAAATAATGTCTCAAATATCGTCACATCATCACATTGATCAGGTGTATTTATTGTGATCATAGTTTATAAAGGGAAATGATATTAACAAACTTGAACCGGTTTAAAAGTTTATGAATGTGTGTGTGTTCAAATAATGATGTTTTTTTGGGAAGTGAGAGTGAGATGATAGATGTGGGTTTGAATTTTGAAAGATAAATTCTTGACCGTCGGATGTTGAAGCCCCAAATGATTTGAGACCGTTATATATATATATATATATATTCCTTCATTCTGTTTATATCAACAATTATGAGGAAATAAACTTCTTTCATTCTCGTTTAAAAAACATAAACAATTAACTACAATTTTATACCTCAAAATACACACACTTACCAATTTTCCTCTCCACAACAAACACTTTCAGATCAGAGAAAAATGCAGTAATTACCTTTACTTTCAGACTTTCAGTAATTGAAATTTCACAATTATACAAGTCATAGTAAAATGATAGATAATTATGCCCTTGGCTCTTTCACGTGGGTGAATTGTATAGTCAGTCTATAGAAGAATGAATGCTCATGCTCATAGGCCTCATGATTCCAACTTTTAACTTCTAACTAGTCAAATATATGAGACCGACCCAATCCCTCACTGTCCACAAATAATGTCCTACTACCCAAAATGATGCACTTTAGCACACTTCCAGGTTGTAATAACTTTCAAAATTCCAGATCTTGCCTAGTTTCTCTACACCAACAATTACTCTCTTCGAAATAATCTTCTGAAATAACCACGTCTGCGCACTTTAGTTTTAAGATCCTTATCTGAAACAGAAAAGAATAAAATGTTAATGACAAACTTGGAAACTAGAGACGAGTAAAATAATAATGACTACGGACTATGTCTACTCTTGGAGATCATCCCTTCAGGACAGACTCATTCCAAAATAAAGATGAAGAGTAATGCATGGATTGAAGATATATATTTTGGGGGGATTGGGGAAGTTGAAAATTAATGGCTTCAATTATCAGAGCAGAATGCAAATGAATCTCATATGACAACGAAAAAGAACCAAGACAATAAGGGCAATAAAGAAAGAAGAATAATAATGACGAGGATAATAATATCAATAATAATAATAATAAATATAAATATTATTATTATTATTATAATAAACTAAAAAAAATGACAAAAAGAAATAAGGTAGTACAGTATAGAATACAAGAAATAAATAAATTGCAAACACCCCCACATGCCCTTAAAGAACACCCACTCAAGAGAAGGGCCAGACTCGTCGAGAAAGAAAGAGAAGGGCAGAGAGTGTACTTTTTCACAGACCCATAAAATTTTAGAATTCACTACATGTCCATGCAGCTAGGGGTCTTATACCCTACCAACCATATGGATCACAACTTTATCCCACCTGATATAGTGATGAACCATCTCACTTACTTGGGATCAACCTCCTATCCCAACAGAATAGGAAATTATAGGTTGTAACACACAGACTCATTACCACTGTCCAAAAAGACTTGACTAAAGACCAGGCCAATTAGATGGTTGTCCAATTTAGGGATCTTATTATGCCCATGACTCACTCCGTAGCCAATCAATGTGGGACTTGACAACCTGCAGCGAAGATGTACCACACACGAACAGAAACACAAACAGGGAAAATTAAGAACTCAGTAAAAGTAATAGGATTAGACACCTTTTAGTCTGCCAGCATAGTACAATGCTTCTTCAGCGATGGGTCTCCATTGCTCTGCGCATGAGTAGTTGATACCAAGACCGACACTAAGTCCTCTCAACAGATGTACTGTGCGAAGAACAGAAAAAAAGCTCCTCCGGAAAAGCCTGTCATCAACAAGTCTAAATAAGGTACAACATAATAATATCAAAGAGTACATACACTAGAATCTTCAAGACTAATACATACCCGAACAGAAATTTTTTTAATTGAAGATTCCTCTGAAAAAGGTTGCAACATTGTTACACCAGGTGGAAGCTTTGAATCAAACATTGTCTGTGCCAACTTAAGCATTTCTATCTCTTCCATCTCACATAATTTTAAAGTATCTATGCCAAGCTCCCTGATGTTGATGATAATAAATAAAGAAAATGTTGTGTTATAACAAATTAAATACCAATCATAGTCAATAAGACTGCCCCAATATCTATTAGTTTCACTGATAGGTAAGGCTGCCCCAATTTTAAGAAGATAAATATAAAAAGATCAACCCGACTTCAACTTTATAGCTTGAATGCTTATGTTTCCCTCTGTGTGCGAGTGTAACAGCCCGGAAAAACATTCCCTCTTTACCTTTTAAACATTGACTTCCCATGTGCACAACAGCTACTCCACCTTTACTAGTTCATTACCTCTACCAGCCACAGTTCAATTGGCAAGGTGGAAAACACAGAATAGAGGAAATGAGAGGAAGTCGAAGGGGAAGGACTTTCTCACCTGTTAGAGAAAAAGGAAAGAGTGGATAACCTTTCCGTCACTCACACCATGCTCTTTCATGCCAAAAGTGTGATAAAAGGAGGAATTTGCAGCATACCATTTATATTTCTCTTCCCCCCCCCCCCCCAAAAAAAAAATAAATAAATAAAAAAAAATTTTATGTATAAGGTCATTAGAGTGCAGTATAGCAACACTCTCTCTGTACTTTTTTCTCTGTTAAATAACTAAACAAGGTACTTTCTTTTTCTAGGGATAACTTAACATTCCTTCTACCTTTGTCTTCTATTTTTTGATTTATCATATCAAACTAAGTCTTCTATCAGAGTTTAAGCATATCAGAGTTTAAGCAAGTTAGGAGCCTACTTAATACCTGAAGCTCTCTGAAGCCCTTAGAGGATCATCATCGGCCATAGCAAGAACCAGACTAGCATATCCGAGCCTCAATTCGTCAGGCAGATCCTTAACTTGCCCATAATCAAGCAAGGCAATCTAAATTAGGAAAAACAGGTTTTATACATTACTGGACATTCGAATAATAAATTTTAATGTATTTTATTTGGAAAGTAAAAATATAAGAAGATGGATAACAGGATAAGTGAGTAACAGGGCAGCCCACTTGCCTGTGAACCTTTACAGACCATAATATTTCCAGGATGCGGATCTGCATGAAAGTAACCACTCTTCAGTATCATTTCACCATATGCAAGCGTCAAACTTTCAAGGATGTTCCTGCATTGAAAGTATATTAGCAAGATTCATTCTTCCCATCCATCATTTCTGCAGTGCCAAAGAACTGAAGGAGAATGGTAAAGGAGCCTCCTAGAACTAAATTGCAATAATAATATAAGAGAAAACTTTGCTCTAAAAAATTATGAAAATTCAAATCAAAGAAACAATAATATAGAAAATCAGGAAAACCCAAAAATCAAATTATGCCTTTGGAAGCATATTCAAGAAACAATTACTTTGTGACTAGCGCATAACATGAAATTTGGTTCAGTTATGGGTTACTGAAAATTCTTCATAGATAAATAACTTTCATGAGGTTTCTATGCAAAGCTCATATATCTGTAATCTGATAAACCTATACCAGTGCATGTCAGAGCCAGCGAAAAGTACTCCCTTAGAATTACATAACCAAGTAATAGTATAGTTACACTCACAAAGGATCTGAGGCAGTTAAACTCTGCAAATATTCATCTGCTTGAATTCTTGCCATTAAAGGCAAAACAATCATAACTTTTCATTGGATGTATTATCAGGTTACAGTGAATTTTCACCTACTTTGATAAGCAAGATTTAACTTAGATTTAATAATCATTAGAAGATACTATTCACATTTCTCATATTAAAATTCCTGCAATCATAATTAATTCTCAACCTGATTTAATGTCACAATTCATAACCATTTTCAAATTAAGTTGCTACTTAACATACCCAAAAGATGAATACTGTAGTACAGGATTGAGCTGTAGGATTAGATATAGGCAACAAGGGGATAAGTTTCCAACATAAGAAGAGAGGTCCCAGGAAGTAGACTAGTAAGATAAATACTATTCAATTTTAAACAGAAGCAGGGTTTTAAAGAAATATTGGGGGGTGGAATTAGAATTCTGTGCAGTTTGAAAGATCAAGCTCATGAGAGAGGTAGGAGATGAGAAGTATATAACTATTGGCTATGTATGAATATAATAAGCAGAATTTGTAAAAGTAGACATCATACTCTCTGTGCTATCTAGGGGCTTACTGCTTTGAAGCTGCTGCAATCTTACCACCAGGATTTATGCCTCTTTTTGCAATTTCATCTCCAAGCTTCAGAATGGGGATTCCATCCATATATTCCATCACTAAGACCCTCCTATTAAAAAAAATCAGCATATGATTATAGTTCCACAAGAAAAATGCAGTAAAAAATTCAGTTTTAGAAAAAATAATTTTCAAAAAGGAGGAAAAATTGAGTTTAATTTCTTGAATAAAATGAAAAGATGGTCATGCAGTGCAGTAGCATGAAGTTGTTTAGTGAGAGAATATTATAAACATGAGAAATGATTTATACAAGAGTATCACATAACAATATAAAACATGGAAAATGTAACTAACATTAGAAAGATTCGAGGTTACATAAGAAATCAGTCCTTGAAAATAATTTCATATTATCAGGTCCTATATTTAAATACAGTATTTTCTGGTCAGGAAATAGATGTTTAGTCAAATTATCATGATAATATATTATGTGATTAGGTTTTCATCATTTCAAAAGCAATTTCTTTAGATGAAATATGAGATTCCAGACTTATTATACAAACAATATTCCAATCATCCATGGTCTTAAATATTTTGCACCTTACCATAAAAACAGTTTGCTCTTGTTATAATTCTGTAAGGGATCGCCCTTTCAGAGTTCCACTTATTTCCTTTAGATAAAATCTTCCAGAATTACTTACAAATTTGTCAACTAGTAAGACCATATGAGACATTAGGCTGTTCACACATAAAGAAGAAATATTATGAAGCAAAAAATAGGTGTTACAGTAATGTACTTTTTAGTTCTTTACATAATCCCATATTGTAGCAACCAGCAAGTATATACGTGTACTTGTTATATGGTGGGGTCCAGCAACATAATGTTCACAAAGAAACCTTAAAAGCTTTAATTGGCTAATCCACAAAGCTCATGGATTGAATCAGTAGGAGACTACTATAGCTTAAAACTATTTTAACTTAACTTGAAAACTCACAAACAGTCAATGAACAAACACAGCAGAATTAACAGTTCACTAATTTTTGCCTATACCAAACTTTCTAAATTCCACAACAACCTCAACATTAGTATTACAAGTATTAGCACCAATTGCTCATCTTTTTAAACTTTGTCGCATCATTATTTATTACAGTGAAAACCACAAATTCAATCTCAACAAGTTAAAACTTGCACAAGGGCATTGATGCCACTAATTTCAGTACATAAAAGCATAAACAACCTAACGTAAAGTAAAGTTAAACAATAACATTTGACCAACTCTGACCTAATAAGACAATTAATTTTGGGGACAAAACACATCTCAGATACAATATCTCACATAAGTAGCTTTAAAGTTTAAACACTACACAGCCAAAGAAATTTTAAGATTGAATAAAAACAAAACAAACTTTAGTAAACATATGATAAACTCAAGGTGTGAAGAAAATAACTGAACTACTCAGATAAATAAAACATACTGGAGTTACTTGTTAATAAGCATAAACCGTGCATTAAAATAGATCAAATAATTTCAGTTATTGCTAGACTTTGTGAATTCCAGCTTAAGAATAATGTAATGGAAACGGGCTTACCTAGTTACCAAGTCCCTTATCAACCGTGGCACCTGAACAGGGGATTTTTTCTTATTGCTAGATAGAAAACGTCGAATTCTTTCCATAGCATCAGCCTCCCTCTTAAAGTCGAATTCATACCCTATCTTGAATGGCATATATTACATCAAGATTATCTTCAAAAAATACGATCTCATAAAACTGGAAGAAATGTTGTACGTACTTAATGCAAAGGTAATCAAACTCGCGGTACATAATTTTCATTACAGAGAGATATGAGGATGCATTCATTCAGCAGATGGCCACAACTTTATAAAAATATATAAATACATATTAATTAATTTTTCCTTTTTAATTGTAGTGGGTAGAGAAGGGATAGAACCCAACCTCAAACTCTATAAGGAAATAAGTTCGTCAGCTACAAGAAAATGCCTCCACTAAGGCTCAATATTCTGACAATTACCATGTAAGGGAGGGTCTATTATCACTTGACCTAGCTTGTTAGTAATTGGTAACATAACTTGAGTTCAACACCATATTATATATACAATTAATGGCAGTGGTTTCAAAAAATATTCACAAGGAAGAATTTTCTTTCAGTAAGGTACAATTATTTTTTATCTTAATTAGGAAATGATTTATTAGCTTAAACAAGAAAATTTTAGTCAGGGTCAAGGTTCACCTGTTTCTCCATTTCCTTGGTTAAAGAGTACAGATCAAATTTAATATCTGTCTTTTGCATGTATAAAGCGAAAGCTTTCAAGTTTTGGATATCTGTCATCATCAGATCCTGAACCCTGGATGTTGCACCTATAATACATATAATTAGAAGTCAAACATATTTAGGCTGCAAACTAATTCCCAAATAGTCTTACCTTGACAACTACATCACTCTTATCACCTCTTAGCCTTGCTCGGTGAACCTAAAATGCATATAAAAGATAGATAAGGTATAGCTCTTTAGGAGAGCATTAATGCAAAGCTCATTTAATTTTGGCCATCTAGATCAAGTACAGAGTGATGAGTAATAAAATCATGGAAAGATCAGAAAACCTTTTAATATTGTGATATTTCTTGCACATGGTGGGTTACCACTGTTTTTTAATTCCATATTCAAGTAGAACTTGAGTCATCTTTACTTGTTATTTAAAATATAAAAAAATAAAAATAGAAAACAGCTTCAACAACTGGGGAATATGCATTAACTTCAAGAATATATTTAAGTTTAAATAGACATGAAAGCCTCAAGGCTACCAGTAAAAAGCCCAAGAACCCCATTCCATGTTTCCTCATCTCAACCATCTTATTCTTACCATACAGTATTAACATTTCCGTGTATCATCAACTATAGCCTTTAGCAGATTTAATAATTAGTATCGATTGAAAATAAGTTATCAAGCCATGCTCATGTTGTAGCCTTATTTAGCTTTAAGTTCTGACACAAGGTAGAAGCTTTACAACGAATAAGAAGCTTGTATATCCCATGGTCTACTCATCTGAAAGTCTAGGCTGTCTCACGTACCCAAAACAATCCATCTATCGATACAGATTCCTTAGGGCACCAATAAGCACCTTGGTTTATTGATTGTAAAAAGAAATGTAGCTAAGGCGATGTTTAAATTTAATCAAGATGTGTTTATCATAGACTTTTTCTTTTATAGCAATCTCCCACTCACTTTCTGGTACTTCTTCTCTAAACACATTAATACAAACAATATCAACATATATTTCGATTTATGACACAACCAGAACAAATCATTGTACTTTTCCACAGTTCCATTCCTAATCACAAATAAATAAATTGACAGATGCTTAAGTTTCTTTACCGTGATTCACATTAAACAATTTAAAGACCTGAAATGATAAATATACCTGTGCAATGGAAGCAGAACCTAGAGGATCCAACTCAAACCTTTCGAACAAATCTTCGATGCTTTGACCTAACTCCTCCTCTATAACCCGCCGGACTATATTAGTTGGGGTTGCTGGAGCTTGATCACACAGTGTAACAAGCCGTCTCACCCATGCAGCTGGAGCCAAGTCAGGCTTCCCAATAATTTGGGCAATCTAACCCAAACCCGAGACCCCAACAAAAAGAAAATATTTTAAAAAATCAATCAATCAATCTCCAACAGAAAGAAGATAGGGTTGAAGCTCCTCAAAGATATATGTCGTATACGAAAAGCATAACTATAGAACCAACAGAATGCTATATATAGTCCAATGGATACAGCATGATTGACAGGAGTAAATCAAAATTACCAAACCCAGGTTGAATTGCATCACTTAGAGTCCATAAATGAAGCTAATTAGCCCATGAACTTAAACCTATTTGAGATATATGCATTAATTAAAAGGGGAAAGTCGCTGAATACCTTGAGAAAAAACCCACCCATGTCAGAGCACATGGAATAAATTTTCTCAGCTGCAAGCTCATGTTGTCTCTCCCACATTGCTTCTTGCTTGTTCACATCCTTCTCGAAAATAACCCGAACTTGAAACGCCTAACAGAAAAAAACAAGTTCGTCAAATCAAAACAACTGGAATTGGGATTTTTATTGCGCTATGAGAGATGAAGAATACCTTATAGCCGGTGTAGATATCAGCTGCTCGAACCCAGAACTGAAAGGAGCGTTGAAAAGGTCTGAAGTGGGTTGACAACTTTTCTTGAATTTCTTTGAAATCAATAGCCGGCGCCATAGTGAGCTTTGTTTTCCCAAGTTCCTAGTATTATTATTATATATATCAGGCTTCAAATGAAACAGAATTTTTTGCATTTCCCTTTTGGTAAACCCGCCTGACATTCAAGGTGGAGAGTCCATCTCACTTCTCAGAAAGGGGCCGGCGGCGGGCAGGCTATCCGTTTATACGCGAATTGTGGTGATAACACAAAGAGCCATAAAAACTGAAACATTGCATACTTTATCTTCGTCTGGAAAGATGGATAGGTTTTTCTTTCCTTTTCTCAATTAATTGCATACTTCAGTTTGTCTATCGCTTTTCTTCTCTATTTTTTTTTTTGGGTAGTGTAGGCACGCAAATGTGTCGCACATACCTTATTAATCACGTGATCTTGTCATGCAAAACGTATTAATTAAGTTAAGTTATGAGTACTTAATTTTATTAATTGAAAAATTCCTCTCATTGAATATGCAATATAAAATAATAAATGCATTTCATTTTTTATTTTATTTTATTATAAACTAGTATTTTATCTATTTAAAATTTATAGTCAAGTGCAATCAATCAAAAGGAAAATGATCATGTATTTATGTCGACATTTTGATTGTCAATTATGTATTGTAATTTTTTTAAAAAATATGTAATGAATGAATGATAAATTTCCCAATTTATGGTATTACTCAATCCCTTACTTATAATATAAGGGAATGTTTCTTTAGAATTGAATATATATGAATGGCTGAATCGGTCAGCCAGTAAGCGCGTTTGTTTTGAAAAATAATCGTCTGAATGACTGAATCGGTCAGATGATTGAGCTGAATGGCTAAATCATATTTTTTTGGCTGAATGAGTAACTGAATAAAGTAAAAAAATTTAAAAATTTTAAAACAAATTAACTATTATATTAAGTAATATTAAATAAATTTACAACAACTTCGATTTTTTTCAAAATAGTAAAAATAATAAAATTCTGTCATTTAAATGTTTCAAACAAGTTAATTATCAAACAACTTTTTTCATTCAGATTTAGATTCAGATTCAGATTCAGATTCATTCAGTTTTTATTAAACACCCCCTAAGTCATTCTAGATAATTATTTTTGTTCCTTAATATAAGTCGTTTAAGAATTTCAAGTAAGCATTAATTGTATAGTTTCCAATATTACTCCAAGTAATAAACACTTCATTCGTTCCTAAAAGATTGTCATTTATGCGACGCCCCCAAAATTAGGTATACATCACCCATCTTGGGTCGTCAGATACATGATACTGAATACAAATACAACTTACTAATACAATTGTCGTGTACAATACGACAAAACATAACTGTGAGTTTGAATACAATTATTGTCTACTAGAGACTATACAAACTCAAAAGGAGTCCTCATTACAATTATTGTCACACTATTTAACAGAATAGTGAGGACTACTAATACTATCATCTGGTCCATTACTCCGTTCTCCGACTCGTCCCAGCTATATTCTCATTTCCTAAAGAGAACAGTGAAAGAAAGAGTGAGCTCAACTAGCCCAGTAAGAAATATTATGACTAAGATAATGTAGAATAAATTATCATTAGCCTTCAACAGTGTTAAACTGATAAAATATAACGAACATCAAGTTTAACTGCAGCGGAACAAGCAATCCATTAAAAGAGTCAAGTAGAGAATAAAATCTACTATCTTCTATGATTTAAAAGATTTTTCAACACTGTTATCGTTGGGACTCAGCTTAACAAAATAATCCACATCATCGAATCACCCATGCACTACGGTCAAGGATATTCTTTAGTATCACGACCACAATTATCCATGCACTACGGGCCAAGAATATTTGTGTATTCATTAATGGACATGATCATGCCAACAACTGTCCATCAATGCACTATGGGCCAATGAGGATTTTTACCACATCATTTGTGACATTACGGCCATGATTATACCGAATAATCCCTGGTCATAATCATACCAAGTCCATCTATGCACTACAGACCACAGATAACTTTCAACATTTTATAAACATGAGGATGATGACAATGATATAAGAATTCAATAAAATAAGTTCAAGAATTAATTTATCCAAGAATTAACAACGTCCAAATTGTCAACATGATACTGCTTTGTGGAGTAAAATTCAAGAATGCTTAGAATAATATTTTCATAAAAAGATACTGGATGAAACGCAATTATCAAGGATATTCCACTAATTTCATGGAGTATAGAAGTTAAAACTTAACCAACTGAGTATAATAAAGAATAGAATAACAAAAGAAATCACCCGACATGCGATAGACCGCAGAGACAGGTTATTCTAACAGAATAATAAATAATGGAACCAGATCCGGCGTAAACGCACAGACAGGATATTCCGACAGAATAATAAATAATGGAACCAGGTCCAACGTAAACGCACAGACAGGATATTCCGACAGAATAATAAATAATGGAACCAGGTCCGGTGTAAAACACACAGACAGGATGTTCCAACAGAATAATAACAAGACGGAACCAGGTCCGGTGTAAAACACACAGACAGGATGTTCCAACAGAATAATAGAAGAATGTCACCAAGTATAGGGTAGACCGCGTATACAGGTTATTCCAACAGAATAATAAGAAATGGAATAACAAAAGTTCTCTTCATGAATAAAAAAGAATAACACCCCTTACCGTTTTAAAGAAGAACTGAAATAAGGAAGTAGTTAAGTAGCAGAATATTTTTCTTCTCTATCTCTATAGTTTCTCTCTCTAGAGTTCAGTGAATTCGTAAGAAATAATGAAGGAATGAGCTGCTATTTATAGAAAAATAGAATGCATAGTAACTAATCCATGAACGGTCCAGATTGATTACTTTAATCTGACGGTCCATATTTAAAGAAAAATCTTTTAAATAAAATATAATATATTCTATTTATAGAATAACTTTAATAAAGTATTCTGTTTTATATAAAAAGATGTTTCTGTTTTATTACGTTAATAATACGAATAAAACAAAAATTCATTATCGCTAAATAATTCATATTATTAACTGACAATAATTGAATTAAACTGAGTGACTTCTCACATAAGCATTAATAATCAATACCGTGTGCTACTATGCAATCACACGTATTACTGTACTTTTACTACCGAGTAGTTCAACAGTATCAATGGTAAAACTTTCGCCGTTATTTTTAATAAAATATTTTTGTCGTTTTCTCAATCCGACAATAATTCCGTTGTGGGTCCATCGATAATTGTGTCGTTGTACGAATATTCTCTGTTAAAACGAATATTTCCCGACCAATCGAATATTATATAACAACTTGCGTACTTTACAAAATTTATAAATATTACCCACAACTATAACATTATATCAAATTAACTCCATAATATTCAAAAAAGATATTTATAGAAAATTCGTCTTTATTTATAAAAGTTGGGGTCTTACAACCTCCCCTTCTTATGAAATTTCGCCATCAAAATTAGGGTACGTACCTGGTATGTCGAAGAGGTAAGGATACCTTGACTTCATTTCAGATTCTAACTCCCAAGTCATTTCCTCAACATCGTAATTTCTCCACAAAACTTTGACTTGAGGTATTACCTTGGAGCGTAGAATATGTTCCTTCTTATCCAAGATTTGAACAGGAACTTCTTTATACGTCAAATCCTCCACTATGTCGTCCGGTTCTAACTCAATAATGTGGTTCGGGTCTTCTATGTAAGACCCCGAATTTTATGAAATAAAAGTATTCAATTTTTCTTATAATTACAATTCAGTAAATGGTTAAATTGATAAAAAGTTAAAGTTATGGGTGAAATGTGAAAACTTTTCAAAATACGCAAGTGGTTATAAAATATTCACTGTTGTCGGGGAATATTCGTTTGGTCGTGGAATATTCTTTCTGTTGGGGAATATTCGTACGACGGTGCAGACATTTTTGAGCCCCATAACAGAATAACTGTCGGATGAAGATAATGACAAAAATTAAGTTGTTATAATTAACGGCGTAGTTGTTACCGTTAACACTGTTAGAATACTTGGTGGTTAAAATACAGCAATACGCGTAGTTGCACAGTGGCACACGGTATTGTACGGTATTTTTTTTTCAATTATTAATTCTTACGTGAGAAGGCACTACTCAATAATTGTTACAGTAGTTACTGTTCAATATTTTATTTTATTGATTCAATAATTGCTGCATTGATATTTTATATTATTGTTGTTTTAATAATTGTTATTGCACAGTATTTTTCATTATCAGATCAATAATTCATATTATTTGAATAATATTATTAGATAGCATTATTGGTAATGTCTAGAAAGTTCTGTCTAAGGAGAGGTTTGGTCATTTAATCCAGTAAGGAGAAATTTTTATTGGAGAGCCCCCTCTTTCCTGGGAACGGCCTGGTTGTCATAAATGTGATTCTGTAATATTATTTGTGAATAATTAATTATTAATTTATATGATAAGGAAATATTTATTTTATGTGGATATAAATGAGGGATATATTTTTGTAGTTAAAAATGAAAGAGTTAATGTTGAGGTATTTTATCTGTATTTTTATCGGAACGGAGGTATTGAAAATCAAATTAGGATTTTTGAGATATTTTACGAGGGTTATAATTTTTAATCCGATCGTTGGATCGTGGTAATTTTTGGATATGTTATACATATATAAGTTGAGTATATGTCCACAAATTTTGAACCATTAAAAATAAACGTATGATTTGTTATGAATTTTACGAGATGACTGGTTCAGAAATTATTGAAGTTCCGGAATTTATCATTTTGGTAGAAAATTCTAGAATTGGTGGGCCCCACTCTTGGTTGGTGAAGAAATGTGCTGAGATTTTTATTCAAATGTGGTGGGTGAGAATAGTAGCAGGTAAAGCCATCAGGTTACAGGTTAAGTCTCCTTCGGCGTGCTAACATTTTCCTAGAAATAGAAGGCTAAGTAAGAATTGAAAATCACACCAGAATTTATAAGCTTTCTCTCTTTCTCTCTCTAGATTATTGAGTATATTTTGTGAGTATTTAGATACTTTGTGAGTTTCTATTCATCAGTGCAAGTTTTCTTCAGCCTTATATCGATCAGAAGTACTGCTCTTTTGAGGTAAGGGATAGTAAGGGATTTTAAGGGTTGTTATGTTTTTCAGTTTCGTAATTTTTATGACCTTCAAAAATTCTGAAAAATTTTGAAATGATATTTTGATGAGTTTTCTTGATTGTGTCCAAAAATGGTGATTTTTGGATGTATAGATTAAGAGTTATGAATTTTATAAGAAAATACTATTTTAAAAGTAACCGCTTATAACTCCTTGTGGTTAACTCCAAAATTGATAAAATTTTTATTGGAGTACATTTATATAATGTCAGTGTACTCTATGGAATTTCAGAATTTTTGGATAAAAGTACAAATTATGATAAATGTCTAAATATTCGGCGGTTTTGGCCATATGAAAAATAGTAAATGAGTTTTAAAAATTTTGGAAAAAATATATGTTCAATATGGGACTATATTCTGCTAAATCCCATAAAAGAAATATTTTTGGGACTGATTTGGTATTTTTCATAAAAATGGATTAGTTATGAGTAAATGAATTAAATATGTTATGTGAAGTAAGAAAATTAGGAAATATGATTTTATGGCTTGAGAATCATATATGAGTTGTAAGACCCCAAATTATTAATAAATAAAATTTAAATTCCCTCTATTTATTATTTTGAAATAGTAAGTGTTAAATTGATTAATGAGGTTAGTTATGGGTAAAATGCGTAAATATTTTAAATAAGCAAGTGGTTATAAAATATTCATTGTTGTCGGGGAATATTCGTTTGGTCGTGGAATATTCTTCCTGTCGGGGAATATTCGTACGACGGCGCAGTCTTTTGTGGGCCCCATAACGGAAAGCGATTGGATGAAGAAAACGACAAGTATATGTTTTTTATTAATAACGGCGTAGTTGTTACCGTTAATACTGTTGGAATACCCGGTGGTTAAAACACAGTAATACGCGTTGTTACACAGTAGCACACTGTATTGCACCAATTATTGATTCTTACGTAAGAAGGCACTACTCAATAATGGTTACAGTAATTACTGTTCAGTATTTTATTTTATTGATTCAATAATTGCTGCGTTGATATTTTATATTACTGTTGTTTCAATAATTGTCACTACACAGTATTTCCCATTATCAGATCAATAATTCATATTATTTGAATAATATTATTAGATAACATTATTGGCAATGTCTAGAAAGTTCTGTCTAAGGAGAGGTTTGGTCATCTAATTGCGCGCCAGTAAGGAGAAATCCTTATTGGAAAGCCCCCTCTTTCCTGGGAACGGCCTGGTTGTCATAAATGTGATTCTGTAATATTATTTGTAAATAATTAATTATTGATTCATATGATAAGGAAATATTTATTTTTGTGGATATAAATGAGGGATATATTTTTGTGGTTAAAAATGAAGGAGTTAATGTTGAGGTTTTTATCAGTATTTTTGTCGGAATGGAGGTATTAAAAATCAGGGTTTTTGAGATATTTTGCGGGAGTTATAATTTTTAATCCGACCGTTGGATCGTGGTAATTTTTGGATATGTTATACATATATAAGTTGAGTATATGTCCACAAATTTTGAACCGTTAAAAATGAACGTATGATTTATTATGAATTTTACGAGATGACTGGTTCAGAAATTGTTGAATTTTCGGAGTTAATCATTTTGGTAGAAAATTCTAGAATTGGTGGGCCCCACTCTTGGTTGGTGAAGAAATGTGCTGAGATTTTTATTCAAATGTGGTGGGTGGGAATAGTAGCAGGTAAAGCCATCAGGTTGCAGGTTAAGTCTGCTTCGGCGTGCTAACATTTTCCTATAAATAGAGGGCTAAGTTAGAATTGAAAATCACACCAGAAACAAGTTTTCTCTCTTTCTCTCTCTAGATTATTGAGTGTATTTTGTGAGTATTTAGATACTTTGAGAGTTTCTATTCATCAGAGCAAGTGTCTTTCAGCCTTATACCGGTATTCCGACCAGAAGTACTGTCTGTACGAGGTAAGGGATGTTATTTTATTCAAAAATGATATTATTTCTTCAATATCATTATGCCGAAATATTGGTTGGAAATTTTTATCAAATTTGGAACTTTTCACGTCGGGGTTACTATTCATGAGTTACTATTCACGAGTTACTATTCACGAGTTACTATTCACCGAAAAATAAAATTTCTTCTTTTCGCCCAAAATATCTATTCTGGGTACTAGCTTTGATTGTATCCATGTTTTGATCATTCTTGAATTCTACTTCACTATGAATAATTATAAGGTATTTTTAGACATGAATAAATCGAAATACGAATCCTTAATATTGTTATTTTGTTTCACTGGATTCGTTTTCTTTAAGATATTTTTCATCATCCTCAGTCCTAAATGATGATATTACTGAATATCTTTGGCCGTAGTGCAAAGATGAATGATTCACTGATGAATATCTTTGGCCCGTAGTGCAAAGATGAACAGGTGTTGAGATGAACATGACCGACTGGTGATACAAATGAATATCTTTGGCCTGTAGTGCAAAGATGAATATTTGATTAAAGATGGTTATTGATTGTTGTTACAGGGATAAAATATTGATGATGGACTTTTAAATCTTAGAAGATAGTAGAACTCATTCTCTACTTGACTCTTCTAATGGTTTGCTGTTTCCGCTGCAGTTATTGATTTAAAACTTGTTGTCTATTGTATTCTATTAGATTTTTCCCTGTTGAAGACTAACGATAATTTGTTCTGTATTATCTTAGTCATAATGTTCTTTACTGGGCTAGTTGAGCTCACCCTTTTCCTTTTTGTTCCATTTTTCTCAGGAGGCGAGAATGTAGCGAGTACTAGTCAGGGTATGGAATGATGGTTCTAGAAGTTACTTTAGTAGTCCTCACTATTTTTGTGAAATAATGTATCAATAATTGTAATGAGGGCTTATTTGAGTGTGGATATTGTCTAAATGACAATATTTGTATTTAAGCTCACAGTTCTTGTGTTGTAATAATAAATATGTAGTTGTTTCTGTACCATGTATTTTGGCGACTCAAAATGGGTGTTGTATACCTATTTTGGGGGCGTCACAGTTGGTATCAGAGCTTAGGGATATGATCTCTGGCGGAGATCGGGGAATAGAACTAGGAGGGGAGAGACGAATCCTTCGCTAGTGTGTCCTACCTAAGCTTATTTATTGGTCAGTCATAATATAGGGGTATTATGTGATTTGTTAATTTATTTAATTAACCCTTGTTTTATGGCAGTATTTGAGAATGTCGACTGAGAATGTTAATAGTGGAGTAAATGAGACCGTGGAGACACCGGTGCTTACCAACGAGGAGAACGTGCAACAGACTGGCAATGTTCCTCCTGTGAACAACACCAATGAGCAGATGATGAACGATGGAATGTTTAGAAGTTTTTTGCAATTCATGCAAAACCAGACAAGGGAGACTCGTGTTCAAAATACAGGAGGAAATGATAGCAATTCACGGTTTGTCACAGCCAAACAGTTCAAAGAATTGGGACCACCAGAATTTAAGGGAAAGCCGGATCCGATCATGGCGGAAACGTGGGTCAAGCAAATTACCAAGATATTCGATGTCTTGGGATGCACGGAGGAACAGAAGGTTCCATTCGCCACCTTTATGTTCCGTGGCGAGGCAGATTACTGGTGGGAGTCTGTGAAGCGTACCCATCCAACCGCACTCAGCATGTCTTGGGAGACATTTCAAAAACTGTTCAATGACAAGTACTTTCCTGAAAGTATTCGTCATATGAAGGAGGTAGAGTTTATTAGACTAGAGCAGAATAATATGACGGTATCTCAGTACGAGGCAAAGTTTGCAGAGTTGTCCAGGTTTGCACCTCATTTGGTGGAGAATGAGGAACGTATGACGAGGATGTTTCTGAGAGGTTTGAAACCCGGCATACGTCAATATCTCATTTCTCATAAATTTTCTCTCTATTCAGATGTTGTCAACAGGGCTCAATTATTAGAGCGAGATAACGAGTACGGTCAACTGAGGGATCACAACCAGGATCATATCGGTGACAGCAGTCATCAGAACAATGATAACCAGCGGAGAAAGAAAAATACAGACAAGAACGGCAACCACTCTGGTGGTAATCGTGGCTATGAAAATAGAAGAAGCGAGTCGGGAGGAGATTTTAAAAAGAGGAGATTCAACAATGACAATACGAAGACGTCAGCACCAACAGCAATTGGTTCCAAGGGAGGAGAACGACCACCGGTTATATGCTATAAGTGCGGAAAAGAAGGACATATCAGCCCAAACTGCCCACAACAGTTTAAGGTATGTTATAATTGTGGAAAGGAAGGACATATCGCTCGAGATTGCACTGTAGCAAAACCAAGTCCAGCGGGGATGGTGACTCAAAAAGCTGTCCCAGAAAAGATAAAGTCAACGGTTCCTGGAAGAGCGTTTGTCGTGACTGGTCAACATGCGAGGAACCCAAACGAGGTGATCACGGGTAAGCTAATCATAAATTCATGCGAAGTTTATACCTTATTAGATACCGGTTCTACCCATTCTTTTATCTCTCCTGCTTGTGCTCAACGTTTAAACTTGACTCCGGAGAAGTTAGACTTTGATTTATCTGTGGAGACTCCGTTAGGAGAAACTTTCATCACATCCACTGTTTATAAATCTTGTGTGATCCAAGTTGGTACCATCACCTTACCTGTTGACCTTATCTCTTTAAAGATACTTGCTTTTGATGTGATTTTAGGGATTGATTGGCTAACTACTCATCATGCCAAAATTGATTGTTTTCGTAAGGTTGTTAGTTTTCATATTCCTAACCAACCTGTTGTACGAATTCAAACAACTAAGCCATTAAAATCAATCACTGTTATATCAAGCCATAAAGCCATTCGTTTATTAAAAAACGGATGTCAAGCTTTCTTAGCCCATGTTATGGATTTGAATAAAGACACGTCAAATTTGAATAATATTCCTGTTGTTATTGACTTTCCTGACGTATTTCCTGAAGAACTTCCCGGTCTACCCCCGAAACGAGAAATTGAATTCTTTATTGATCTTGAACCTGGTACAAAGCCCATTTCTAAAACCCCATATCGAATGGCTCCTATTGAACTTCAGGAGTTAAAGGTCCAACTACAAGAGTTGTTGGACATCGGTTTCATTCGTCCTAGTACATCTCCTTGGGGTGCTCCTGTTTTATTTGTAAAGAAGAAAGACGGGAGTATGCGACTTTGTATTGATTATCGGGAATTAAACCATGTCACTATTAAGAATAGGTATCCGCTACCTCGTATTGATGACCTGTTTGACCAGTTACAAGGAGCACAGTTCTTTTCAAAGATCGATCTTCGTTCTGGATATCATCAGTTGAAGGTTAAAACTGAGGATATTCCAAAGACTGCCTTCAGAACTCGGTACGGGCATTATGAGTTCCTAGTTATGTCTTTTGGATTGACTAATGCTCCTGCGGCTTTCATGGATATGATGAACCGAGTATTTAAGGATTATTTGGATCAGTTCGTTGTTGTCTTTATTGATGACATCCTCATATATTCCAAAAGCCGTGAAGATCATGAGCATCATTTGAAGCTGGTACTCCAAAGGCTGCGTGAAAATAAGTTATATGCCAAGTTGAAGAAATGCGA
This sequence comes from Panax notoginseng, assembly GCA_016801055.1. NCBI lineage: Eukaryota > Viridiplantae > Streptophyta > Magnoliopsida > Apiales > Araliaceae > Panax > Panax notoginseng. The sequence continues at coordinate 33,475,233 of CM029013.1, read as the reverse complement.
GTTCTGGCTTGAGGAAGTAGCTTTCCTAGGGCACGTGGTGTCAAAACATGGAGTATCTGTTGACCCGGCGAAGATTGAAGCAATACAAAGTTGGGAGCAACCAAAGACGGTGACCGAAGTACGTAGCTTTCTAGGCTTAGCTGGTTATTATCGAAGATTCGTGGAAGGGTTTTCTCGAATCGCTACCCCGTTAACTCAGCTGACTCGGAAAGATATCAAATTCGTATGGAGCAAGGAATGCGAGAAGAGTTTTCAAGAGCTTAAGAGGAGACTCATTTCGGCACCTGTTCTGACAATACCATCTTGTTCGGATGGATTTGTTATCTACAGGGATGCTTCAGGCAAAGGGTTAGGATGTGTTCTCATGCAACATGGGAAAGTCATAGCCTATGCCTCGCGACAACTCAAAGAATATGAGAGGAATTATCCTACTCATGATTTGGAGTTGGCAGCAGTAGTTTTCGCGTTGAAGATCTGGAGACACTACCTGTATGGGGAGAAAGTGGAGATCTATACAGATCATAAAAGCCTTAAATATTTCTTCACCCAAAAGGAACTCAACATGCGGCAGCGACGTTGGCTCGAGCTGTTGAAAGATTACGATCATACCATCCAATATCATCCTGGAAAAGCAAACGTAGTAGCTGACGCATTGAGTAGAAGATCATATGCGGGTACGAGTGCAATGTTGTTAACACAAAGGCCCATTTTGTATGACTTGCAAAGGATGGAGATAGAGATGAAGGCTCCAAGTACCCACATGATGATATCAAATATACGAGTAGAACCGACTTTAATCAATAAAGTTAAAGCTGCTCAAGCTACGGATATAGAGCTGATGCGTATGAAGAAGAAAGTGCAAGAAGATTCTATTCCAGAAGCAAGAATCGATGAAGAAGGAATACTTCGAGTTCACTCTAGACTCTGTGTTCCTAACAATTCTGATTTGAAGTAGAAGATCATGATGGAAGCACACAATACACCATTTGCAATCCATCCTGGAAGTACCAAAATGTATCGTGATCTACGACATACATTTTGGTGGAATAATATGAAGAGAGAGATTGCAAAGTTTATCTCGAGGTGTTTAACTTGTCAACGTGTAAAGGCGGAACATCAAGTACCAAAGGGTCCATTGCAACCACTTGAGATTCCGAAATGGAAGTGGGAACACATTACCATGGATTTCGTTACGGGTCTTCCCACGGTTTCTCAAGGCATAAATGCTATTTGGGTTATTGTTGATAGATTAACCAAGTCTGCTCATTTCTTGCCGATACGGGAGACTTATTCCCTTGAACGTCTTGCTCGTATATACGTAGATGAGATTGTGAGACTGCATGGCATGCCAGTATCCATAGTTTCGGATCGTGACCCAAGATTCACTTCAAGATTTTGGGTTAGCTTGCAAAAAGCTATGGGCACAGATTTACGATTTAGTTCGGCATACCATCCTCAAACGGACGGACAATCAGAGAGGACTATTCAAACTCTTGAAGATCTATTAAGACTTTGTGTCCTAGATTTCAAAGGGAGTTGGGATAAGTACCTACCATTGGTGGAATTCTCTTACAATAACAGTTATCAGGCAAGTATAGGTGTGGCCCCATTTGAAGCATTATATGGACGAAAGTGTCGCTCTCCAGTATGCTGGGACGAGGTGGGTGAAGCAACATTGTTGGGACCAGAGTTGGTACGCATGACTACAGAGAAGATCCAAACGATTCGACAACGTATACAAACGGCACAGGATCGACAAAAGAGTTATGCGGATCTTCATCGGAAGGACGTGGAATTTGACATTGGGGATCATGTATTGTTGCGTGTGGCTCCATGGAAAGGAGTTACAAGATTTGAGAAGAGAGGAAAGCTCAATCCACGATTTATTGGTCCATTTCAGATTCTTGACCGAGTAGGAAATGTGGCCTATAGACTTGCGTTACCTCCAAGTATGTCTCGTGTTCATAATGTTTTTCATATATCTGTGTTACGTAAATATGTGAAAGACCCAGACCACGTTATTGAGTTAGAACCGGACGAGATAGCTGAAGACTTAACGTACGAAGAGGTACCTGTCAAGATCTTGGATAGAAAGGAGCATGTCCTACGCACGAAGGTCATACCACAAGTTAAAGTTTTGTGGAGAAACCATGCTATTGAGGAAATGACCTGGGAGTTGGAAACGGAAATGAAAGCGAGGTATCCTCATCTTTTCGAAACACCAGGTACGTACGTCAATTTCGAGGACGAAATTTCATAAGGAGGGGAGGTTGTAAGACCCCAAATTATTAATAAATGAAATTTAAATTCCCTCTATTTATTATTTTGAAATAGTAAGTGTTAAATTGATTAATGAGGTTAGTTATGGGTAAAATGCGTAAATATTTTAAATAAGCAAGTGGTTATAAAATATTCATTGTTGTCGGGGAATATTCGTTTGGTCGTGGAATATTCTTCCTGTCGGGGAATATTCGTACGACGGCGCAGTCTTTTGTGGGCCCCATAACGGAAAGCGATTGGATGAAGAAAACGACAAGTATATGTTTTTTATTAATAACGGCGTAGTTGTTACCGTTAATACTGTTGGAATACCCGGTGGTTAAAACACAGTAATACGCGTTGTTACACAGTAGCACACTGTATTGCACCAATTATTGATTCTTACGTAAGAAGGCACTACTCAATAATGGTTACAGTAATTACTGTTCAGTATTTTATTTTATTGATTCAATAATTGCTGCGTTGATATTTTATATTACTGTTGTTTCAATAATTGTCACTACACAGTATTTCCCATTATCAGATCAATAATTCATATTATTTGAATAATATTATTAGATAACATTATTGGCAATGTCTAGAAAGTTCTGTCTAAGGAGAGGTTTGGTCATCTAATTGCGCGCCAGTAAGGAGAAATCCTTATTGGAAAGCCCCCTCTTTCCTGGGAACGGCCTGGTTGTCATAAATGTGATTCTGTAATATTATTTGTAAATAATTAATTATTGATTCATATGATAAGGAAATATTTATTTTTGTGGATATAAATGAGGGATATATTTTTGTGGTTAAAAATGAAGGAGTTAATGTTGAGGTTTTTATCAGTATTTTTGTCGGAATGGAGGTATTAAAAATCAGGGTTTTTGAGATATTTTGCGGGAGTTATAATTTTTAATCCGACCGTTGGATCGTGGTAATTTTTGGATATGTTATACATATATAAGTTGAGTATATGTCCACAAATTTTGAACCGTTAAAAATGAACGTATGATTTATTATGAATTTTACGAGATGACTGGTTCAGAAATTGTTGAATTTTCGGAGTTAATCATTTTGGTAGAAAATTCTAGAATTGGTGGGCCCCACTCTTGGTTGGTGAAGAAATGTGCTGAGATTTTTATTCAAATGTGGTGGGTGGGAATAGTAGCAGGTAAAGCCATCAGGTTGCAGGTTAAGTCTGCTTCGGCGTGCTAACATTTTCCTATAAATAGAGGGCTAAGTTAGAATTGAAAATCACACCAGAAACAAGTTTTCTCTCTTTCTCTCTCTAGATTATTGAGTGTATTTTGTGAGTATTTAGATACTTTGAGAGTTTCTATTCATCAGAGCAAGTGTCTTTCAGCCTTATACCGGTATTCCGACCAGAAGTACTGTCTGTACGAGGTAAGGGATGTTATTTTATTCAAAAATGATATTATTTCTTCAATATCATTATGCCGAAATATTGGTTGGAAATTTTTATCAAATTTGGAACTTTTCACGTCGGGGTTACTATTCATGAGTTACTATTCACGAGTTACTATTCACGAGTTACTATTCACCGAAAAATAAAATTTCTTCTTTTCGCCCAAAATATCTATTCTGGGTACTAGCTTTGATTGTATCCATGTTTTGATCATTCTTGAATTCTACTTCACTATGAATAATTATAAGGTATTTTTAGACATGAATAAATCGAAATACGAATCCTTAATATTGTTATTTTGTTTCACTGGATTCGTTTTCTTTAAGATATTTTTCATCATCCTCAGTCCTAAATGATGATATTACTGAATATCTTTGGCCGTAGTGCAAAGATGAATGATTCACTGATGAATATCTTTGGCCCGTAGTGCAAAGATGAACAGGTGTTGAGATGAACATGACCGACTGGTGATACAAATGAATATCTTTGGCCTGTAGTGCAAAGATGAATATTTGATTAAAGATGGTTATTGATTGTTGTTACAGGGATAAAATATTGATGATGGACTTTTAAATCTTAGAAGATAGTAGAACTCATTCTCTACTTGACTCTTCTAATGGTTTGCTGTTTCCGCTGCAGTTATTGATTTAAAACTTGTTGTCTATTGTATTCTATTAGATTTTTCCCTGTTGAAGACTAACGATAATTTGTTCTGTATTATCTTAGTCATAATGTTCTTTACTGGGCTAGTTGAGCTCACCCTTTTCCTTTTTGTTCCATTTTTCTCAGGAGGCGAGAATGTAGCGAGTACTAGTCGGGGTATGGAATGATGGTTCTAGAAGTTACTTTAGTAGTCCTCACTATTTTTGTGAAATAATGTATCAATAATTGTAATGAGGGCTTATTTGAGTGTGGATATTGTCTAAATGACAATATTTGTATTTAAGCTCACAGTTCTTGTGTTGTAATAATAAATATGTAGTTGTTTCTGTACCATGTATTTTGGCGACTCAGAATGGGTGTTGTATACCTATTTTGGGGGCGTCACATGAGTTATATGCAGATTTTTTATGAGGATTTTAGTTATTGGTGATGAAATCTTAAGAGTTGGCATTTTATGATGATTAAATGCATTAATTAGTAAAGTGTAAACAATTTAAATAAATTGTTTATAAGATTAAGAAATATTATTCTTTCAATATCATTAAACCTAAATATTGGTATCGATTTTATTGTGGAATTTCTACCTTTTTCATGTCGAGTTACTATTCATAAATTACTATTCACGAGTTACTATTCATAAGTTACTATTCACGAGTTACTATTCACGACAAAATTAGTTTTTTTTCCTGACCAAATTATAGTTGATTTATGAATATTACTCTTAAGATTAAATCTATATGTTGATTATATTGATTTTATTATCATATTTAACATTTTTATAACCCTGATGTTGAATTTTTATTTCACTTGAATGTAAAGACGGATAAATTATTGGTATGATCGTGACTGAAGAATTAAATATGATGAAAGAGAAATTCAATAATTCTTCAGTCACGATCATACCAATAATTTATCCATCTTTACATTCAAGTGAAAGAGAAATTCAACATCAGGGTTATAAAAATGTTATATATGATAATAAAATCAATATAATCAACATATAGATTTAATATTAAGAGTAATATTCATAAATCAACTATAATTTGGTCAGAAAAAAACAATTTTGTCGTGAATAGTAACTCGTGAATAGTAACTCATGAATAGTAACTTGTGAATAGTAATTCATGAATAGTAACTCGACATGAAAAAGGTAGAAATTCCACAATAAAATTCATACCAATATTTCGGTATAATAATATTGAAAGAATAATATTTCTTAAGCTTATAAACAATTTATTTAAATTGTTTACACTTTACTAATTAATGTATTTAATCATCATAAAATGCCAACTCTTAAGATTTCATCACCAATAACCAAAATCCTCATAAAAAATCTGTATATAACTCATATATGATTCTCAAGCCATAAAATCATATTTTCTAATTTTCTTACTTCACATAACATATTTAATTCATTTACTCATAACTAATCTATTTTTATGAAAAATATCAAATCAGTCCTAAAAATATTTCTTTTTTGGGATTTAGCAGAATATAGTCCCATATTGAACATATATTTTTTCCAAAATTTTTAAAACTCATTTACTATTTTTCATATGGCCAAAACCGCCGAATATTTAGACATTTATCATAATTTGTACTTTTATCCAAAAATTCCGAAATTCATAGAGTACACTGACATTATACAGATGTAGTCCCAATAAAAATTTTATCAATTTTGGAGTTAACCACAAGGAATTATAAGCGGTTACTTTTAAAATAGTCTTTTCTCATAAAATTCATAACTCTCAATCTATACATCCAAAAATCACCATTTTTGGACACAATCAAGAAAACTCATCAAAATATAATTTCAAATTTTTTCAGAATTTTTGAAGGTCAGAAAAATTACGAAACTGAAAAACATAACAACCCTTAAAATCCATTACTATCCCTTACCTCAAAAGTGCAGTATTTCTGACTGGAATGCAAAGCCGAAGGAAACTTGCACCGAATAGCAACTCACAAAGTATCTAAATACTCACAAAATACACTCAATAATCTAGAGAGAGAAAGAGAGAAAACTTATGAATTATGGTGTGATTTTTAATTCTAACTTAGCCCTCTATTTATAGGAAAATGTTGGCACGCCGAAGCAGACTTAACCTGCAACCTGATGGCTTTACTTGCTACTATTCTCACCCACCACATTTGAATAAAAATCTCAGCACATTTCTTCACCAACCAAGAGTGGGGCCCACCAATTCTAGAATTTTTCACCAAAATGATTAATTCCGGAACTTCAATAATTTCTGAACCAGTCATCTCTTAAAATTCATAACAAATCAAACATTTATTTTTAACGGTTCAAAATTTGTGGACATATACTCAACTTATATATGTATAACATATCCAAAAATCACAACGATCCAACGATCGGATTAAAAATTATAACCCTCGCAATATATCTCAAAAACCCTTTTTAATACCTCAATTCCTACAGAAATACTGATAAAACACCTCAACATTAATTCCTTCAATAATAACCACATAAATAAATCCATCATTTATATCCACATTAAATAAATATTTTCTTATCATATAAATCAATAATTAATTATTCACAAATAATATTACAGAATCACAATTATGACAACCAGACCGTTCCCAAGAAAGAGGGAGCTTTCCAATAAGAATTTCTCCTTACTGGCGCGTAATTAGATGACCAAACTTCTCCTTAGACAGAACTTTCTAGACATTGCCAATAATGTTATCTAATAATATTATTCGAATAATATGAATTATTGATCTGATAATGGGAAATACTTTGCAGCAACAATTATTAAAACAACAATAATATAAAATATCAACGTAGCAATTATTGAATCAATGAAATAAAATATTGAACAGTAATTACTGTAACAATTATTGAGTAGTGTCTTCTTACATAAGAATCAATAATTTTAAAAATACTGTGCAATACCGTGTGCTACTGTGCAATAACGCGTATTACTGTATTTTAACCACCCGGTATTTCAACAGTATTAACGGTAACAACTACGTCGTTATTTGTAAAAACTCAAATTTGTCGTTTTCTTCATCCGACAGTAATTCATTATGGGGCCCACAAATAGCTGCGCCGTCGTACGAATATTCCCCGACAGAAAGAATATTCCACGACCAAACGAATATTCCCCGACAACAATGATTATTTTATAACCACTTGCTTATTTTGAAAAAAAATTCACATTTCACCCATAACTTTAAACTTTTATCAATTTAACCATTTACTGAATAGTAATTATAAAAAAAATTGAATACTTTTATTTCATAAAATTCGGGGTCTTACAATCTCCCCTCCTTATGAAATTTCGTCCCCGAAATTTACGTACCTGGTATTTCGAAGAGTTGAGAATACCTTGCTTCCATTTCAGATTCTATCTCTCAGATCATCATGATTTCTCCATTGCTCATATCCCATGATAACTTCATTTGGGTTTCTCATTTGTTGGGAAGTCATGACAACCGCCATTGTAACGACCCCAAAATAGGTCCATTCCATCCAACCCATTCTGAGTCGTCAAATACATGGTACAGAAAATAACTACAACTTTATTACAACAATTGTCGTGCAAAATACAACAACACATATGCTGTGAGTTTGATATAAATATATACCAAATATGACTCATGTTCCAACCGTGGACATCACCTCACAATAACACATTACATAAAGGTATAGTCAAAAATTATTTTAGAAATTAGAATCTTTGGGAAGTGCTCAAGGAAACCTTCGTACATGGGAGGCCACGCGTCTAGGTTATGATAGATATCATATGGCCACAGAATTATCCTTGGTTGACCCAATAGACCCCAAAGAAAAATGAGAAGATTACTATCATATTCTTCCCAATGGTGAGTCTTCTCTTGACTTATCATTATCTCCACTGCCTCTAATTGAGAATTATACTTCAAACAAACACCAAGATTATATAGGTAGTGCCCATAGATATACTCAGCAAGTGGATGAGCACAACCTTGTCCTATGATGACACGAGGTTGTATGTCGTTAGACATCTTGTATGATAGTGGTAAACCACCCTTCCAACGTTGGGTACACCTTACCCTATTGGATTCACCAAATATAACTACTAAATGAACTTTTCTATACTGCTTCAGGAGAACATCCACAGCTAGAGACCACCGTTCTATTTCCCCGTTACCCTCGCTCGACCCAGCTACACTCTTATTACCTGAAAGGAATTGTGAAGCAAAAGGGTGAGCACAACTAGCTCAGTAAAGAATATCATGACTAAAGATAATTAAATTATCAATAGCCTTCATCAATAATAAATCAGAGATTTAGAACATATGGTAAATGATAAAAATTTCAACCATAGTTGCAGCGGAACGAGCAATCCATTAGAAGAGTCAAATAGACCATAAAGTCTATTATCTTCTCCATGTTAAAAGTCCACCAACAATGTTTTATCCCTGTAACATCAATCAACAATTCATGTCCACAATCACATGAAACTCATAATCGTAATTGTAGTTCAAATTCCTTTTCTCATCCAGGACAAAGATAATTTTTATCACCTGAAACATCAAACATCATGGTTATACCAAATCACAGTTCCTGTTCATAATCATACTAATAACTTTATCTTTGCACTACGGGCCAAAGATATTCATCAACAAGTCATCTTTGCACTACAGGCCAAAGATATTCATTAACAACTCATCTTTGCACTACAGGCCAAAGATATTCAACAACGGGTCATCTTTGCATTACGAGCCAAAGATATTCGTCAACAACCCATCTTTGCACTACAGGCCAAAGATATTCATATCGCAAAGAAATATACAATTATTTCAGAATTTATATAAACAATAATTATAACCATGTTGATCAATTCACCTTTGCACTTAAGCTAAAGATATTCACTTATAAATTCAATGGTCATGATCATACCAGTCACAATTCAACTTTGCACTACAGGCCAAAGAGAACCCTAGTCATGATCATACCAATAATCTACCCATCTTTACACTCTAGTGAAAGAGAATTTCAACATCAGGGTTATAAAAATGTTATATATGATAATAAAATCAATATTGATGCTGGTTGGGTTGATGCTTAGAATTTCAACATCAGGGTTATAAAAATGTTATATATGATAATAAAATCAATTTGGATCTCCTTGTGGAAGACTTCATCACGAATGGCCTTTCAGCTCAACCTTGATGCTGGTTGGGTTGATGCTTAGATCTTCTGATAGCCTTCATGCCATTCGTTGAGTGCTCTCTGGTTCCCTTACTGGGATTTCATCTTTGCAGTACCAACCAGAGGCGTCGTATCTTTGGATATTCTGGGAGTGCTCATTTGTTGAGAATCATATCTACTCTACGATTCTGACTTAGCATTGTGAGCACTTCTTTTGGAGTAGTAGTTTTGCACTTTACGATTCAGCTTTGGCTGTGCAGACTCTACGATCCCGAGATGTAGTTCTGCACTCTACGATTCAGCTTTGGCTGTGCAGACTCTACGATCCGAGATGTAGTCCTGCACTCTAAGATTCAGCTTTGGCTGTGCAGACTCTACGATCCCGAGATGTAGTCCTGCACTCTACGATTCAGCTTTGGCTTTGCAGACTCTACGATCCCGAGATCAGATCTTGACACTCTACGATTCTGCCTTGAGCTCGTTGTCTTCATCTGATCTAGCCTGACTACGATTTCTGCATTCATTCAGTGGACTCTACGATCTCAGAGTGTAGTCTTCATTTCATACTTGGCTTGCGCAGATGATCGTTCGGCTTATAGACAGACTGTCTCTATGATTCTGAACGTGACTTCCTCAGCACACTACGATCCCGAGAAAGCTCTTCTCGACACACTACGATCCTTCTTCGTTTCCCCTGGAAGTCTACGAACTCCGAGATCTCACTATCTTGCATACTCCTATTCTGCCTCGATAGCTCCCAAGTTAACTCTGACTCTCCTGGCAGACTACGACTTCTGGTGCAGTGCTCGACGATCAGATAAGCCTATCTATTACAACATAAGATCAACTTAACAAGCTTGATCTTTCTATATTTATAGTCCTTGTACATCATTTCTTTTCTAAGGACTTTACAAAGCTGTTTTGCTTATGTAGGATCAACCTAACATATTTGATCAATTCATTCTAAGTCCTTGTACATATATTTCTATTATCTATCAAAGGACTTTACTGCTTTTCTTGATGCAAGCATACTTGCATATTCATTCATATATGTCATAATCAAATCATATATTAAATAGGAATATCATTCACATGTTTATTCCTGACAGGACACACTAGCGAAGGATTTACTCATCTCTCCCCTCCTAGTTTGTATTCCCCGATCTCCGCCAGAGATCATATCCCTAAGCTCTGATACCACCTGTGACAACCACAAAATGGGTCCATTCCATCCAACCTATTCTGAGTCGCCAAATATATGGTACAGAAAATAACTACAACTTTATTACAACAATTGTCGTGCAAAATACAACAAAATACATGTTGTAACTTTGGATACAAATATATACCAACTGTGACTCTTATCCCAACCTTGGATAGCACGTCACAATGACACCTTACATAAAGGTATAGTCAAAAACTGTTTTAGAAATTAGAATATTTGGGAAGTGCTCAAAGAAACCTTCGTACATGGGAGGTCATGCATCTAGGCTATGATAGATATCATATGGTCACAGAATTATCCTTGGTTGACCCAATAGACCCCAAAGAAAAACGAGAAGTTTACTATCATATTCTTCCCAATGGTGAGTCTTCTCTTGACATATCATTATCTCCACTGTCTCTAATTGAGAATTATACTTCAAACAAACACCAAGATTATATAGGTAGTGTTCATAGATATACTCAGCAAGTGGATGAGCACAACCCTGTCTTATGATGACACGAGGTTGTATGTCATTAGACATCTTGTATGATAGTGACGAAACACCCTTCCAACGTTGGGTTCGCCTCACCCTATTTTCTTCACCAAATATAACTACTAAATGATGACCACCGTTCTATTCCCTTGTTACCCCCGCTCGACCCAGCTACACTCTTATTACCTGAAAGGAATTGTGAAACAAAAGGGTGAGCACAACTAGCCCAGTAAAGAATATCATGACTAAAGATAAATAAATTATCAATAGCCTTCAACAGTAATAAATTAGAGAATTAGAACATATGGTAGATGATAAAAATTTCAACCATAGTTGCAGCGGAACGAGCAATTCATTAGAAGAGTCAAATAGACTATAAAGTCTATTATCTTCTCCATGTTAAAAATCCACCAACAATGTTTTATCCCTGTAACATCAATCAATAATTCTGGTCCATAATTATATGAATAACTCATAATCATAGTTGTAGTTCTACATTCCTCTTCTCATCCAGGACGAAGATAATTTTCATCACCTATCTTTACCTGGAACATCAAAGATCATGGTTACACCAAATCACATTTCCTGTTCATAATCATACTAATAACTTCATCTTTGCACTACGGCCAAAGATATTCATTTGTATCACCAGTTGGTCATGTTCATCTCAACATCTGTTCATCTTTGCACTACTGGCCAAAGATATTCAACATCATCTCATCTTTGCACTACGGGCCATAGATATTCATCAACAATTCATCTTTGCACTACAGGCCAAAGATATTCCTCAACAGTTTATATTTGCACTACGGCCAAATATATTCATCAACAGTTCATATTTGCACTACAGGCCAAATATATTAATATCTCAAAGAAATATATAATCATTTCAGAATTTATATAAACAATAATTATAACCATGTTGATCAATTCACCTTTGCACTTAAGCTAAAGATATTCAATTATAAATTCAATGGTCATGATCATACCAGTCAACAATTCAACTTTGCTCTACTGGCCAAAGGGAACCCATAGTCATGATCATACCAAAAATCTACCCATCTTTACACTCAAGTCAAAGAGAAATATCATCATTAGGGTTATAAAAAAATGTTATATATGATAATAAAATCAATATAATCAACATATAGATTTAATCTCAAGAGTAATATTCATAAATCAACTATAATTCGATCAGAAAAAAGAAACTAATTTTGTCGTAAATAGTAACTTGTGAATAGTAACTCATGAATAGTAACTCGTGAATAGTAATTCATGAATTGTAACTCGACATGAAAAAGATAGAAATTCCACAATAAAATTCATACCAATATTTCGGTATAATGATATTGAAAGAATAATATTGCTTAAGCTCATAAACAATTTATTTAAATTGTTTACACTTTACTAATTAATGCATTTAATCATTATAAAATGCCAACTCTTAAGATTTCATCACCAATAACTAAAATTTTTATCAAAAATCTGCATATACCTCATATAGGATTCTCAAGCCATAAAATCCTATTTTCTAATTTTTTTACTTCACAAAACATATTTAATTCATTTACTCATAACTAGACCATTTTCATGAAAAATACCAAATCAGTTCGAAAAATATTTCTTTTCTAGACTTTAGCATAATATAGTCCCATAGTGAACATATATTTTTCTCAGAATTTTTAAAAGTCATTTACTATTTTTCATATGGCCAAAACAACCGAATATTTAGACATTTATCATAAATTGTACTTTTATCTAAAAACTCTGAAGTTCACAGAGTATACTCTTATCATATACATGTACTCCCAATAAAAATTTTATCAATTTTGGAGTTAACCACAAGAAGTTATAAGCGGTTACTTTTAAAATAGTCTTTTCTTATAAAATTCATAACTCTTAATCTATACGTCTAAAAATCACCGTTTTTGGACACAATCAAGAAAACTCATCAAAATATCATTTCAAATTTTTTAAAAATTTTTTAAGGTCAGAAAAATTACGAAACTGAAAAACATAACAACCCTTAAAATCTCTTACTATCCCTTACCTCAAAAGAGCAGTACTTCTGATCGATATAAGGCTGAAGAAAACTTGCACTGATGAATAGAAACTCACAAAGTATCTAAATACTCACAAAATATACTCAATAATCTAGAGAGAGAAAGAGAGAAAACTTATGAATTCTTGTGTGATTTTCAGTTCTAACTTAGCTATCTATTTATAGGAAAATGTTAGCATGCCGAAGCAGACTTAACCTGCAACCTGATGGCTTTACCTGCTACTATTCCCACCCACCACATTTGAATAAAAATCTCAGCACATTTCTTCACCAACCAAGAGTGGGGCCCACCAAGTCTAAAATTTTCCACCAAAATGATAAATTCCGGAACTTCAATAATTTCTGAACCAGTCATCTCTTAAAATTCATAACAAATCATACGTTTATTTTTAACGGTTCAAAATTTGTGGACATATACTCAACTTATATATGTATAACATATCCAAAAATCACAACGATCCAACGGTCGGATTAAAAATTATCACCCCCACAATATATCTCAAAAACCCTTTTTAATACCTCCATTCCTACAGAAATACTGATAAAACACCTCAACATTAATTCCTTCAATAATAACCACATAAATAAATCCATCATTTATATCCACATTAAATAAATATTTTCTTATCATATAAATCAATAATTAATTATTCACAAATAATATTACAGAATCACAATTATGACAACCAGACCGTTCCCAGGAAAGAGGGGGCTTTCTAATAAGAATTTCTTCTTACTGGCGCGCAATTAGATGACCAAACCTCTCCTTAGACAGAACTTTCTAGACATTGCCAATAATGTTATCTAATAATATTATTCAAATAATATGAATTATTGATCTGATAATGGGAAATACTGCGCAGCAACAATTATTGAAACAACAATAATATAAAATATCAACGTAGCAATTATTGAATAAATAAAATAAAATATTAAACAGTAATTACTGTAACAATTATTGAGTAATGCCTTCTTACATAAGAATCAATAATTTCAAAAATACTGTGCAATACCGTGTGCTACTGTGCAATAACGCGTATTACTGTATTTTAATCACCGGGTATTTCAACAGTATTAACGGTAACAACTACGCCGTTATTTATAAAAACTCAAATTTGTCGTTTTCTTCATCCGACAGTTATTCGTTATGGGGCCCACAAATAGCTGCGCCGTCGTGCGAATATTCCCCGACAGAAAGAATATTCCACGACCAGACGAATATTCCCCGACAACAATGATTATTTTATAACCACTTGCTTATTTTGAAAAAAAAATTCACATTTCACCCATAACTTTAAACTTTTATCAATTTAACCATTTACTGAATAGTAATTATAAGAAAAATTGAATACTTTTATTTCATAAAATTCGGGGTCTTACAATCTGTGACGCCCCCAAAATTAGGTATTCATCACCCATCTTGGGTCGTCAGATACATGGTACAAAATATAAATACAAACTTAATTATACAAATGTCGTGTAACATACGACAATACATAAACTGAGAGTTCTAATAGGAATATTGTCATCTAGACAATATCCATACTCAAGGAGTCTCATTACATTTATTGTCACACTATTTAACAGAATGGTGAGGACTACTAATGCTATCTTCTGGACCATCACTCCTTTCCCTGACTCGTCCCAGCTATATTCTCATTTCCTGAAGAGAACATTGAAAGAAAGGGTGAGCTCAACTAGCCCAGTAAGAAATATTATGACTAAGATAATGAAGAATAAATTATCAATAGTCTTCAACAATGTTAAACTGATAAAATACAATAGACATCAAGTTTAACTACAGCGGAATAAGCAATCCATTAGAAGAGTCAAGTAGAGAATAAATTCTACTATCTTCTATGATTTAAAAATATTTTCATCAACTTTTATCACTGAGACCCAACTTAATAAATAAACCACATTTTCTAATCATCCTTTTATTACGGGCCAAAGATATTCATTAAATCATCAATGATCATGACTATACCGAAAAATCCCTGGTCATAATCATACCAAGAACTGTATATCAATGCATTACAAGCCACTGAGGACTTTTACCACACCACTTATAACATCACAGTTCATGATTATACCGAATGATCCCTGGTCATAATCATACTAAGTCCATCTATGTACATAAGCCAAAGATGACTTTTAACATAAAATAAACATGAGGATGATGACAATGTTATAGGAATTCAATTAAACAAGTTCAAGAATTAGTTTATCCAGGAACTAATAATATCCAAATTGTCAACATGATACTTCTTTGTAAAGTAACAGTCAAGAATGCTCAGAAGAATATTTTCATGAAAAGATACTGGATGAAGCGCAAATATCAAGGATATTCCACTAATTTCATGGAGTATAGAAATCAAAACTTTAACCAAATGAGTATAATAAAGAATATATGAAACTGCAAATGGATTTTCACCAGCCATGCGGTAATCCATGTATACAGGTCATTTCCCCAATTTAATAAGGAATGAATATAAAGGATCATTCACCATGCATGTGGCAATCCACATAGACAGGTTATTCCAACAGAATAATAAAGAATGGAATAACAGAAGGATTCACCATGCATGCGATAGAGACCGCACAGACAGGTTATTCCCAACAGAATAATAAATGCGGAATAATAAATATGGAACCAGGTCAGGTGAAATTCACACCGACAGGATATTCCGACAGAATAATAAATGCGGAATAATAAATGATGGAACCAGGTCAGGTGAAATTCACACCGACAGGATATTCCGACAGAATCGTAAAGAACGGAATAATAAAAGAGTTTCACCAAGTATGCGGTACTTCGCATAAACAGGTTATTCCAACATAATAATAAAGAATGGAATAACAGAAGAAGATCACCAAGTATTGGGTAAACCGCATATACAGGTCATTCCACCAAGTATAGGATAAACCACGCATACAGGTTATTCCAACAGAATAATAAAGAATGGAATAACATAAGGATTTCACCAAGTATAGGGTATGCCGCGTATACAGTTCATGTATAGGGTATGCCACTTTTACAGGTTATTCCAACAGAATAATAAAGAATGAAATAACAGAAGTTCTCTTCATAAATAAGAAAGAATAACACCCCTTACCGTTTTAAAGAAGAACTGAAATAAAGAAGTAGTTAAATGGCAGAATACTCTTCTTCTTTCTCTCTATAGTTTCTCTCTCTAGAGTTCAGTGAATTCGTAAGAAAATAATGAAGGAATGAGCTTCTATTTATAGAAAAATGGAATGCATAGTAACTAATCCATGAACGGTCCAGATTGATTTACTTTAATCTGACGGTCCATATTTAAAGAAAAATCTTTTAAATAAAATATAATATATTCTATTTATAGAATAACTTTAATAAAGTATTCTGTTTTATATAAAAAGATGTTTCTGTTTTATTACGTTAATAATACGAATAAAACAAAACTTCATTATCGCTAAATAATTCATATTATTAATTGACAATAATTGAATCAAACTGAGTGACTTCTCACATAAGCATCAATACCGTGTGCTACTATGCAACCACACGTATTACTGTACTTTTACTACCGAGTAATTCAATAGTATCAACGGTAAAACTTCCGCCGTTATTTTTAATAAAATATTTTTGTCGTTTTCTCAATCCGACAATAATTCCGTTGTGGGGTCCACCAATGATTGTACCGTCGTACGAATATTTTCCGTGAATAGTAACTCGTAAATAGTACTCCGACACAAAAAATGTCCCAAATACTCGAGTGAACAATACTAGAGTGAATAGTAATTTGGGTGAATAGTAACCCATAAATAGTAACTCATGAATAGTAACTCCGACACAAAAAGTGTCACAAATACTCGAGTGAACAATACTAGAGTGAATAGTAATTTGGGTGAATAGTAACCTGTGAATAGTAACTCGTGAATAGTAACTCATGAATAGTACTCCAACACAAAAAGTGTCCCAAATACTAGAGTGAACGATACTAGAGTGAATAGTAATTTTGGTGAATAGTAACCCGTGAATAGTAACTCGTGAATAGTGACCAGGTATTTTATGACAACTTGTTTATTTTAAAAAAAATTCACATATCACCCTTAACTTTAACCTTTTATCAATTTAACCATTTACCAAAATAGAAAAATTGAATACTTTTATTTCATAAAATTCGGGGTCTCACACAATCTCCCCTCCTTATGAAATTTTGTCCCCGAAATTTACGTACCTGGTATTTCGAAGAGTTGAGAATATCTTGCTTTCATTTCAGATTCTATCTCTCAGATCATCATGATTTCTCCATTGCTCATCTCCCATGATAACTTCATTTGGGTTTCTCATTTGTTGGGAAGTCATGACAACCGCCATCCCTTGAACTACTCGGCTTTGTCTTGTGTAGAGCAGCATTTTATGGTGACATGATTCAACTGCCGATAATCAATACAAAGTCGGATACTTCCATCTTTCTTCTTCACGAATAGAATAGGAGCACCCCAAGGAGAAGTACTAGGAGCCATTCGATATGGGGCTTTGCCAATGTCTAACAATTCCTGCAGTTGGATCTTTAACTCCTGAAGTTCAATAGGAGCCATTCGATATGGGGCTTTGAAAATGAGTTTTGTACCGGGTTCAAGGTCGATACAAAATTCAATTTCACGCTCTGGGGGTAGGCCAGGAAGTTCTTCAGGGAATACGTCAGGAATTTTATTAACAATAGAAATATCATTCAAAACTGACGTATTTTTGTTTAGATCCGTGACATGAGCTAAGAAAACTTGACATCCATTTTTCAATAAACGAATAGCTTTATGGCTTGAGATGACAGCGATTGATTTTAATGGTTTGGTTGATTGAATTCGCATAATAGGTCGATTAGGAATATGAAAGCTAACAACCTTACGAAAATAATTAATTTTTGCATGATGAGTAGCTAACCAATCAATCCCTAGAATCACGTCAAATGCAAGTATTTTTAATGAAATCAGATCGACAGGTAATGTGTGGGTACCAACTTGAACCAAACAAGATTTATAAACCGTGGATGTAATGAAGGTTTCTCCCAATGGAGTTTCAACAGATAAGTCAAAGTCTAATTTTTTCGGAGTCAAATTTAATCGATGAGCGCAAGTAGGAGAAATAAAAGAATGGGTAGAACCGGTATCAAATAAAGTATAGACTTCGTTAGAGTTTATGATAAGCTTACCCGTGATGACCTCATTCGGGTTCCTTGCTTTCTGGGAGGTCAAAACAAACGCTCTCCTTGCACTACCGGTTTTGACTTTTCTGGGACGGCCTTTGGTGTCTCCATCCTGGCTGAACTTTTTTTTGGTAAACGACAAAATCGAGCTAAATGACCTTTTCTTCCACAATTATAACATGCTTTAGACGGTATTGCACAGTTTGGACTGATGTGCCCCTCCCCTCCGCATTTGAAACATATGATAGGTGGTCGTTCTACTTCTCTAACAACGGGTGCTGGTGCCACTACTAGAAATTCAATATATAGCGACGAGCTATAGCGACGGTCAGCACAGAACCCTCGCTATAGGGTATATATAGCGACGGTCATCGTCTGAACGTCGGTATAGATGTCTTTTAAAGAAGAAACCCTCCCATTTTCCCCCATATCGTTTCAGTTTCCCCCAAATCATCTTCCTCCTCTCTAACAGTTTCTCTCTCGTTACTCTTCCTCTACCGCTCGCTTTCCTCTCTAACCCAAATCATGGTGGTCGTCGCGGTGGTTATAATAACGGAGAAATCGCGGCAATGAAGAATAGGTCTGAAAATGGCCCTAATGAAAACTGGAAAAAAATGAACGGCCCTGAATCAATCAATCAGAAGATGATGAAGAACAAGATGAGAATGGGAGGAAAAGGGCTCTCCCTTGAAGCCTTCGCTAATGCTAAGACAAAGAACGACCATTACAATCCTGCTCTCATCAGTATAAATCTCTCCCCTTAAACCCCATATCTTTGTTTCATATAATTTTATCCAATTTCATTTTTTTACCCTGTATTCTTGTTATATTCCTATTATTTGTTGCTTTGAAATAGTGTTTCAGTTCAATAACCTTAATTCTTTTGGTGTGATTTCTTGTAATTTAGAGAATATGAATTGTTTCTACTTAATAATTAAGATAAAGACCACAAAATGTTGAAATGTGTAGCTCAATGTGCTGTCCTACCTTTTTGAGGCTTAATTTTGATGCACAAAAGATATACTGTTACATTCTCCTACTCATTTTACATATTTTACATATTCTCAAACAGTACAATCCTCAAAACTTTTGGATGGATCCTCTGAATTTGTGCTCACTTACGAAGATAAAGGAGACTGGATGCTCGTTGGAGATGTTCCATGGGGGTATATAACTAAAACCCATTACTACATAATTATGCCAATCAAAATATGCCATGATACTCTAATGTTAGATCTGATATAATACATGACTATTTGTATGAATGAATCAAACGATTCTGACCCTAGCACATATGAGAAACCCGGAACAAAGAAATATGAAAAGAAGAAATATCAATTGTAATGTATTTGTGGTTGATGATTTATACAGCTTATCCTCTCATGCTTAAATGTGATCCCCTTTTTTGTATTTTGTTCCAAGGATGTTTCTCAACACCGCGAAAAGGCTTAGAATTATGAAGACCTCTGATTCTAATGGACTTGGTATGCACATAAATGTTATCGTATTATGGTGACTATCTCGCAAATGTTATTTGCTTCCTTCCCTTCTAATTCAAGTCGATTATTTATTGCAGTTCCAAGGTTCCGAGAAAGACATGATAGACAAAAGTCTAAGCCCATTTAGCATATCACTGCTGAAGAAATAGCATAGGAAAATAGAGATATTAAAGAGTTCGAGTATTCTGCCATGTTTGTTTTGGTTTTTTTGGGTTTTTTTTGGCACCACCTTTTTGCCTTCATTCTTCTTCTGTTCCTTTCTTGTAAGCCATACTCAATTTAGCTTTAGCTCTCCTCTGTCCTACACAGGTTCATACATGACTGCATAGTTGCTTAACATCAGTTTCTTACTTTGTAAATATGAGGTTGCTTTAACTTTCTTAAGAGTTTGCTGCAAATCAAACGTGCGTCCGTGTGTGCGTGTAATTTTAAATTATTTTTCATTTCATATTTCTGTTTGCATAATGATCTTCCTTTAAGTTAAGTAAATGGTGAACTGTACTGCAATATTGATCAAGCTGCGCAAGAAATGAAGGAGACTCATGCAAAGCTAGGTCCTATTTATTTCAACTTTGTGTCTTTTCTTCGACTTATTAACTTGTATGTATAACAAATCCTGAAGAAAAGCAAAAAGCTCTATATCAACTTTTACCTTTTCCTTAACTTATATATGCAGAGTGATTACAAAAGTATTACGAGGCTATCAAAATTGATCAACATTATACGGTAATTTCATGTTCCTTTCACTTTCTGCTTCCTGAAACAGCCTACATTTACATCACTTCATTCAGATTTGTATTATGATGTTTTGAGCTTGTTATGTACTATGCAGCCTGCATATTATAACCTTGGAGTTGTTTATTCTGAGATGATCCAATATGACATGGCCCTTAATTGCTATAAGAAGGCTGCACTGGAAAGGCCCATGTATGCTGAAGCATATTGTTGCAATATGGGTTTCATCTATAAAAATCGTGGAGATTTGGAGTCTGCTATTGCCTGTTATGAGAGGTTTCCTGCTATTTATTAGTCAATTTTTTGTTATGAATTGATCCTTGCAAGTATGTGGTATCTGGTTGATAGTTTTTCCTCTGCTTGTACCTCATGGTGATTCATTGCTGTTCTATTTCAGGTGTCTGGTTGTTTCTCCAAACTTTGAGATTATGAAAAATAATATGGATATTGCCTTGACAGATTTAGGCACAAAGGTGGTTTCTTCATTTACCCAAATTTTAAACTGGGATTATGTAGTTTCATCTTATGACCTACCAAACCGTGTACTTTCTCAAGAATGATATTATTGCCTTTGTTTTTGGCTCTTTGCAGAATCATGGTCTGCCTTTAGATTAATGTGAATTAAATGCAACTATTGTAAGAATGGATGGTGCAGTCACATTTTTGTAATGTGAATGATTTTAAATGATGTTTATAATATTTTTTATGTTTTATTTTATTTTGTATTTGTGTTTATTGAATAAATGTGCATTATTAATTAAATTTTTTTTTGAAATCTAAAACGTCTATAGCGACGGTCGCCGACCGTTGCTATAAGCCTAAAGACCGTCGCTATAGAGTTTACCGACGGCTTCTATGGCGACGACCAGCGACGGTCGCTAAAGCTAAAGCCTATAGCGACGGTCTTTATGCCTATAACGACGGTCAGCGACCCTCGCTATAGGTCGATTTTCTAGTAGTGTGCTGACGTCTTTCCATTATTATTGAATCTCCTCTTCTTGAAACGACCATTCTTATTGTTTTGGCCTTGATTACCACCGAAGTGGTTACCATGTTTAGCGGTGACCGCCTGAGAGTTTCCAGTATTTCCACCTACGTTGTGGACAGGAGCCGCTTTCACCTGTTGTTGCATGAATTGCATAAAATCTCTGAACATTCCATCATTCATCATCTGGTCAGTGTTGTTGTTTACATGAGGATTGTGACCTTCCTGATGAACATTATCCTGATTATTGATATGTGGTGAATCAATAATCGCCTGTGCTCCATTGCTATTCTCAACATTCTCAGATGCCATTTTCAGATACTACCACAAAATAAAAGTTAATTGATATGTCATATATTATCCTTATATTATGACCGACCAATTAAATACCATGCAGCAATCCATTAGAAGAGTCAAATAGACTATAAGTAAAGAGCCCCGAGCCTCTCGCTGGTGACTTCCTGTTGATGGGGGATGCACCGAAGCCAGACTCTCCGTAGGGGACGCCGTTCTGCGGTGGCAAACTGATAGGTATCAATGTAAGGTGCTGACATAGGTTGGTGTCCAGAGTTACATTTGGTATCAGAGCTTAGGGATATGATCTCTGGCGGAGATCGGGGAATATAACTAGGAGGATAGAGATGAGTAAATCCTTCGCTAGTGTGTCCTACCTAAGCTTATTTGTTGGTCAGTCATAATATCGGGATATTATGTGATATGTTAATTTGTTCAATTAACCCTTGTTTTGAAGCTGTATTCTAGAATGATATCTGAAATACAGGAGATGAGCAATGGAGAAATCATGATGACAGGAAAGATGGAATCTGAAATGAAAGCAAGGTATTCTCAACTCTTTGAAATACCAGGTACGTAAATTTCGGGGATGAAATTTCATAAGGAGGGGAGATTGTAAGACCCCGAATTTTATGAAATAAAAGTATTCAATTTTTATTATAATTACAATTTAGTAAATGGTTAAATTGATAAAAGTTTAAAGTTATGGGTGAAATATGAATTTTTTTTTTCAAAATAAGCAAGTGGTTATAAAATAATCATTGTTGTCGGGGAATATTCGTTTGGTCGTGGAATATTCTTTCTGTCAGATAATATTCGTACGACGGCGCAGCTATTTGTGGGCCCCATAACAGAATAACTGTCGGGTAAAGAAAACGACAAATTTGAGTTTTTATAAATAACGGCGTAGTTGTTACCGTTAACACTGTTGGAATACCCGGTGGTTAAAATACAGTAATACGCGTTATTGCACAGTAGCACACGGTATTGCATAATATTTTTGAAATTATTGATTCTTACGTAAGAAGGCACTACTCAATAATTGTTACAGTAATTACTGTTCAATATTTTATTTTATTGATTCAATAATTGCTACGTTGAAATTTTGTATTATTGTTATTCAATAATTGTTGCTGCACAGTATTTCCCATTATCAGATCAATAATTCATATTATTTGAATAGTATTATTAGATAACATTATTGACAATGTCTAGAAAGTTCTGTCTAAGGAGAGGTTTGGTCATTTAATTGCGCGCCAGTAAGGAAAAATTCTTATTGGAAAGCCCCCTCTTTCCTGGGAACGGCCTGGTTGTCATAAATGTGATTCTGTAATATTATTTGTGAATAATTAATTATTGATTCATATGATAAGAAAATATTTATTTTATGTGGATATAAATGAGGGATATATTTTTGTGGTTAAAAAATGAAGGAGTTAATGTTGAGATTTTTATCCGTATTTTTGTCGGAATGGAGGTATTAAAAATCAGGATTTTTGAGATATTTTGCGGGGGTTATAATTTTTAATCCGACCGTTGGATCGTGGTAATTTTTGGATATGTTATACATATATAAGTTGAGTATATGTCCACAAATTTTGAACCGTTAAAAATGAATGTATGATTTGTTATGAATTTTACGAGATGACTGGTTCAGAAATTGTTGAATTTTCGGAGTTTATCATTTTGGTGGAAAATTCTAGAATTGGTGGGCCCCACTTGTGGTTGGTGAAGAAATGTGCTGAATTATATTTCAAATGTGGTGGGTGGGAATAGTAGCAGGTAAAGCCATCAGGTTGCAGGTCAAACCTACCAAAATTTTCCTATAAATAGAGGGCTAAGTTAGAATTGAAAAACACACCAAAAACATAAGCTTTCTCTCTTTCTCTCTCTATATTATGAAGCATATTTTGTGAGTTTTTAGATACTTAGTGAGTTGCTATTCATCAGTGCAAATTTCCTTCAGCATCATATCCGATATCCAGTCAGAAGCACTGCTCTTTTGAGGTAAGGGATTGTAAGGGATTGTAAGGGATATTAAGGGATTTTAAGGGTTGTTATGATTTTCAGTTTCGTAATTTTTCTGATCTTCAAAAATTCTGGAAAAATTTGAAATGATATTTTGATGAGTTTTCTTGATTGTGTCCAAAAATGGTGATTTTTGGATGTATAGATTGAGAGTTATGAATTTTATGAGAAAAGACTATTTTAAAAGTAACAGCTTATAATTCCTTGTGGTTAACTCCAAAATTGATGAAATTTTTATTGGGAGTACATGTATATGATAGAAGTATACTCTGTAAATTTCAAAATTTTGGGACAAAAGTATAATTTTTGATAAATATCTAAATATTCGGCTGTTTTGGCCATATGAAAAATAGTAAATGACTTTTAAAAATTTTGAGAAAAATATATGTTCACTATGGGACTATATTATGCTAAATCCCAGAAAAGAAATATTTTTGGAACTGATTTGATATTTTTCATGAAAATGGTCTAGTTATGAGTAAATGAATTAAATATGTTTTGTGAAGAAAGAAAATTGGAAAATAGGATTTTATGGCTTGAGAATCCTATATGAGGTATATGCAGATTTTTGATGAGGGTTTTGGTTATTGATGATGAAATTGTAAGAGTTGGCATTTTATGATGATTAAATGCATTAATTAGTAAAGTGTAAACAATTAAAATAAATTGTTTATAAATTTAAGTAATGTTATTCTTTCAATATCATTATACCGAAATATTGGTATAAATTTTATTGTAGAATTTCTATCTTTTGTGTCGGGGTTACTATTCATGAGTTACGAATATTACTCTTGAGATTAAAACTATATGTTGATCATATTATTTTTATCATCATATATAACATTTTTATAACCCTGATGTTAAAATTCTCTTTCACTGGAGTGTAAAGATGGGTAGATTATTGGTATGATCATGACTAGGGTTCTCTTTGGCCTGTAGTGCAAAGTTGAATTGTGACTGGTATGATCATGACCATTGAATTTATAAGTGAATATCTTTAGCTTAAGTGCAAAGGTGAATTGATCAACATGGTTATAATTATTGTTTATATAAATTCTGAAATGATTATATATTTCTTTGAGATATGAATATATTTGGCCTGTAGTGCAAATATAAATTGTTGATGAATATCTTTGGCATGTAGTGCAAAGATGGCCTGTTGATGAATATCTTTGGCCTGTAGTGCAAAGATGAACTGTTGTTGAATATCTTTGGCCCGTAGTGCAAAGATGGTTTGTTGATGAATATCTTTAGCCCGTAGTGCAAAGATGGATTTGTTAGTATGATTATGAACAGGAACTGTGATTTGGTATAACCATGATCTTTGATGTTTCAGGTAAAGACATGTGATGAAAATATTCTTCGTCCTGGGTGCGAAGAAAAATTTAGAATCACAATTGTAAGACCCCGAATTTTATGAAATAAAAGTATTCAATTTTTCTTATAATTACTATTCAGTAAATGGTTAAATTGATAAAAGTTTAAAGTTATGGGTGAAATATGAATTTTTTTCAAAATAAGCAAGTGGTTATAAAATAATCATTGTTGTCGGGGAATATTCGTTTGGTCGTGGAATATTTTTTCTGTCGGGGAATATTCGTACGACGGCGCAGCTATTTGTGGGCCCCATAACGAATAACTGTCGGGTGAAGAAAACGACAAATTTGAGTTTTTACAAATAACGGCGTAGTTGTTACCGTTAACACTGTTGGAATACCCGGTGGTTAAAATACAGTAATACGCGTTATTGCACAGTAGCACACGGTATTGCACAGTATTTTTAAAATTATTGATTCTTACGTAAGAAGGCACTACTCAATAATTGTTACAGTAATTACTGTTCAATATTTTATTTTATTGATTCAATAATTGCTGCGTTGATATTTTATATTATTGTTGTTTCAATAATTGTTGCTGCACAGTATTTTCCTTTATCAGATCAATAATTCATATTATTTGAATAATATTATTAGATAACATTATTGTCAATGTCTAGAAAGTTCTGTCTAAGGAGAGGTTTGGTCATCTAATTGCGCGCCAGTAAGGAGAAATTCTTATTGGAAAGCCCCCTCTTTCCTGGGAACGGCCTGGTTGTCATAAATGTGATTCTGTAATATTATTTGTGAATAATTAATTATTGATTCATATGATAAGGAAATATTTATTTTATGTGGATATAAATGAGGGATATATTTTTGTGGTTAAAAATGAAGGAGTTAATGTTGAGGTTTTTATCAGTATTTTTGTCGGAATGGAGGTATTAAAAATCAGGGTTTTTGAGATATTTTGCGGGGGTTATAATTTTTAATCCGACCGTTGGATCGTGGTAATTTTTGGATATGTTATACATATATAAGTTGAGTATATGCCCACAAATTTTGAACCGTTAAAAATGAACGTATGATTTATTATGAATTTTACGAGATGACTGGTTCAGAAATTGTTGAATTTTCGGAGTTTATCATTTTGGTGGAAAATTCTAGAATTGGTGGGCCCCACTTGTGGTTGGTGAAGAAATGTGCTGAATTATATTTCAAATGTGGTGGGTGGGAATAGTAGCAGGTAAAGCCATCAGGTTGCAGGTCAAACCTACCAAAATTTTCCTATAAATAGAGGGCTAAGTTAGAATTGAAAATCACACCAGAAACATAAGCTTTCTCTCTTTCTCTCTCTATATTATGAAGCATATTTTGTGAGATTTTAGATACTTGGTGAGTTGCTATTCATCAGTGCAAGTTTTCTTCAGCATCATATCCGATATCCAGTCAGAAGTACTGCTCTTTTGAGGTAAGGGATAGTAAGGGATAGTAAGGGATATTAAGGGATTTTAAGGGTTGTTATGATTTTCAGTTTCGTAATTTTTCTGATCTTCAAAAATTCTGGAAAAATTTGAAATGATATTTTGATGAGTTTTCTTGATTGTGTCCAAAAATGGTGATTTTTGGATGTATAGATTGAGAGTTATGAATTTTATGAGAAAAGACTATTTTAAAAGTAACAGCTTATAATTCCTTGTGGTTAACTCCAAAATTGATGAAATTTTTATTGGGAGTACATGTATATGATAGAAGTATACTCTGTAAATTTCAGAATTTTTAGACAAAAGTACAATTTTTGATAAATGTCTAAATATTCGGCTATTTTGGCCATATGAAAAATAGTAAATGACTTTTAAAAATTCTGAGAAAAATATATGTTCACTATGGGACTATATTATGCTAAATCCCAGAAAAGAAATATTTTTGGAACTGATTTGGTATTTTTCATGAAAATGGTCTAGTTATGAGTAAATGAATTAAATATGTTTTGTGAAGAAAGAAAATTGAAAAATAGGATTTTATGGCTTGAGAATCCTATATGAGGTATATGCAGATTTTTGATGAGGGTTTTGGTTATTGATGATGAAATTGTAAGAGTTGGCATTTTATGATGATTAAATGCATTAATTAGTAAAGTGTAAACAATTAAAATAAATTGTTTATAAATTTAAGTAATGTTATTCTTTCAATATCATTATACCGAAATATTGGTATGAATTTTATTGTAGAATTTCTATCTTTTGTGTCGGGGTTACTATTCATGAGTTACTATTCACGATTTACTATTCATGAGTTACGAATATTACTCTTGAGATTAAAATTATATGTTGATCATATTATTTTTATCATCATATATAACATTTTTATAACCCTGATGTTGAAATTCTCTTTCACTGGAGTGTAAAGATGGGTAGATTATTGGTATGATCATGACTAGGGTTCTCTTTGGCCTGTAGTGCAAAGTTGAATTGTGACTGGTATGATCATGACCATTGAATTTATAATTGAATATCTTAAGCTTAAGTGCAAAGGTGAATTGATCAACATGGTTATAATTATTGTTTATATAAATTCTGAAATGATTATATATTTCTTTGAGATATGAATATATTTGGCCTGTAGTGCAAATATGAATTGTTGATGAATATCTTTGGCATGTAGTGCAAAGATGGCCTGTTGATGAATATCTTTGGCCTGTAGTGCAAAGATGAACTGTTGTTGAATATCTTTGGCCGTAGTGCAAAGATAGTTTGTTGATGAATATCTTTGGCCCGTAGTGCAAAGATGAAGTTATTAGTATGATTATGAACAGGAACTGTGATTTGGTATAACCATGATCTTTGATGTTTCAGGTGATGAAAATTATCTTCGTCCTGGATGAGAAGAGGAATTTAGAACTACAGTTATGATTATGAGTTATTCATATGATTGTGGACCAGAATTGTTGATTGATGTTACAGGGATAAAACATTGTTGGTGGATTTTTAACATGGAGAAGATAATAGACTTTATAGTCTATTTGACTCTTCTAATGGATTGCTCGTTCCGCTGCAACTATGGTTGAAATTTTTATCATTTACCATATGTTCTAAATCTCTGATTTATTGTTGATGAAGGCTATTGATAATTGAATTATCTTTAGTCATGATATTCTTTACTGAGCTAGTTGTGCTCACCCTTTTGCTTCACAATTCCTTTCAGGTAATAAGAGTGTAGCTGGGTCGAGCGGGGGTAACAAGGGAATAGAACGGTGGTCATCATTTAGTAGTTATATTTGGTGAAGAAAATAGGGTGAGGCGAACCCAACGTTGGAAGGGTGTTTTGTCACTATCATACAAGATGTCTAATGACATACAACCTCGTGTCATCATAAGACAGGGTTGTGCTCATCCACTTGCTGAGTATATCTACGAGCACTACCTATATAATCTTGGTGTTTGTTTGAAGTATAATTCTCAATTAGAGACAGTGGAGATAATGATAAGTCAAGAGAAGACTCACCATTGGGAAGAATATGATAGTAATCTTCTCGTTTTTCTTTGGGGTCTATTGGGTCAACCAAGGATAATTCTGTGGCCATATGATATCTATCATAACCTAGACGCGTGGCCTCCCATGTACGAAGGTTTCCTTGAGCACTTCCCAAAGATTCTAATTTCTAAAACAGTTTTTGACTATACCTTTATGTAAGGTACCTTTGTGAAGTGTGATACATGATGGTGTCCAATGTCACATTTGGTATATATTTATATCCAAACTCACAGCATATGTGTTGTTGTATTTTGCACGACAATTGTTGTAATAAAGTTGTAGTTGTTTTCTGTACCATGTATTTGACGACTCAGAATGGGTTGGATGGAATGGACCTATTTTGGGTTTGTCACAGGTGGTATCAGAGCTTAGGGATATGATCTCTGGCGGAGATCGGGGAATACAACTAGGAGGGAAGAGATGAGTAAATCCTTCGCTAGTGTGTCCTACCTAAGCTTATTTGTTGGTCAGTCATAATATTGGATATTATGTGATATGTTAATTTGTTTAATTAACCCTTGTTTTATGGCAGTATTTGAGAATGGCAGCTGAGAATGCTAATAATGGAGTGAATGAGACTGTGGGGATACCTCTAATCACTAACCGTGATAATGTGATGTCAGACGAAGAAGGAATTAGAGATATCCATGTGGTGAGTGAAGAATTAATAGTTACACCCGAGATAGTCGCAGAGGTAACAGCTGAGACTGAGGAAGAAGAGGAAGAAGAAGTACCAGAGGAGAGTTTATTAGAGGTATTATATGATCAAAATGTAGAATTTCAAAATCGTATTCATGAGTTAGAAGAGCAGGCAGAAGAACGACAGGCGGTCGTGGAACAAAAGGATGTAACAATTCAAGCTTGTGTTACCCGATATGTGATGCTTGAACAGAAGCATTCTTTGGCAGAGTATAAGATGATAAAAATAGAATCTGAGCTGAGAGAAGAAAAAACTGAACGAGTGAGAATAAGTGATGCATGGGCAAAAGCCGCACGACACGTGGATATTGTGGAAAGAGATGTTCGATCTAAGAAGGCTAAAATAGATGATATGAATTTCTCTTTTTGGAAAGCAATTGGGAGAACCCAACATCGAGTTTTGAATTACCCTGTACATAGCGATCAACCTGAATCCGATATGGATCGAAGATTGATGATTCAGATCATGAATGAGGAGTACGAAGAGGCAGTTGAGGGAGGAATATGTCCTATAGAAAGGTATATTCCAACGGTAATGATGACGCCAAATGCTACTCCAGACAAGTCAAAGTCGAGTAGTTCGAGGGATGGCAGTTGTCATGACTTCCCAACAAATGAGGAACCCAAATGAAGTTATCATGGGAGATGAGCAATGGAGAAATCATGATGATCTGAGAGATAGAATCTGAAATAGAAGCAAGGTATTCTCAACTCTTCGAAATACCAGGTACGTAAATTTCGGGGACGAAATTTCATAAGGAGGGGAGATTGTAAGACCCCGAATTTTATGAAATAAAAGTATTCAATTTTTCTTATAATTACTATTCAGTAAATGGTTAAATTGATAAAAGTTTAAAGTTATGGGTGAAATATGAATTTTTTTCAAAATAAGCAAGTGGTTATAAAATAATCATTGTTGTCGGGGAATATTCGTTTGGTCGTGGAATATTCTTTCTGTCGGGGAATATTCGTACGACGGCGCAGCTATTTGTGGGCCCCATAACGAATAACTGTCGGGTGAAGAAAACGACAAATTTGAGTTTTTACAAATAACGGCGTAGTTGTTACCGTTAACACTGTTGGAATACCCGGTGGTTAAAATACAGTAATACGCGTTATTGCACAGTAGCACACGGTATTGCACAGTATTTTTAAATTATTGATTCTTACGTAAGAAGGCACTACTCAATAATTGTTACAGTAATTACTGTTCAATATTTTATTTTATTGATTCAATAATTGCTGCGTTGATATTTTATATTATTGTTGTTTCAATAATTGTTGCTGCACAGTATTTTCCTTTATCAGATCAATAATTCATATTATTTGAATAATATTATTAGATAACATTATTGGCAATGTCTAGAAAGTTCTGTCTAAGGAGAGGTTTGGTCATCTAATTGCGCGCCAGTAAGGAGAAATTCTTATTGGAAAGCCCCCTCTTTCCTGGGAACGGCCTGGTTGTCATAAATGTGATTCTGTAATATTATTTGTGAATAATTAATTATTGATTCATATGATAAGGAAATATTTATTTTATGTGGATATAAATGAGGGATATATTTTTGTGGTTAAAAATGAAGGAGTTAATGTTGAGGTTTTTATCAGTATTTTTGTCGGAATGGAGGTATTAAAAATCAGGGTTTTTGAGATATTTTGCGGGGGTTATAATTTTTAATCCGACCGTTGGATCGTGGTAATTTTTGGATATGTTATACATATATAAGTTGAGTATATGCCCACAAATTTTGAACCGTTAAAAATGAACGTATGATTTATTATGAATTTTACGAGATGACTGGTTCAGAAATTGTTGAATTTTCGGAGTTTATCATTTTGGTGGAAAATTCTAGAATTGGTGGGCCCCACTTGTGGTTGGTGAAGAAATGTGCTGAATTATATTTCAAATGTGGTGGGTGGGAATAGTAGCAGGTAAAGCCATCAGGTTGCAGGTCAAACCTACCAAAATTTTCCTATAAATAGAGGGCTAAGTTAGAATTGAAAATCACACCAGAAACATAAGCTTTCTCTCTTTCTCTCTCTATATTATGAAGCATATTTTGTGAGTTTTAGATACTTGGTGAGTTGCTATTCATCAGTGCAAGTTTTCTTCAGCATCATATCCGATATCCAGTCAGAAGTACTGCTCTTTTGAGGTAAGGGATAGTAAGGGATAGTAAGGG
This sequence comes from Panax notoginseng, assembly GCA_016801055.1. Taxonomy (NCBI): domain Eukaryota; kingdom Viridiplantae; phylum Streptophyta; class Magnoliopsida; order Apiales; family Araliaceae; genus Panax; species Panax notoginseng. The sequence continues at coordinate 33,443,494 of CM029013.1, read as the reverse complement.
ATATTAAGGGATTTTAAGGGTTGTTATGATTTTCAGTTTCGTAATTTTTCTGATCTTCAAAAATTCTGGAAAAATTTGAAATGATATTTTGATGAGTTTTCTTGATTGTGTCCAAAAATGGTGATTTTTGGATGTATAGATTGAGAGTTATGAATTTTATGAGAAAAGACTATTTTAAAAGTAACAGCTTATAATTCCTTGTGGTTAACTCCAAAATTGATGAAATTTTTATTGGGAGTACATGTATATGATAGAAGTATACTCTGTAAATTTCAGAATTTTTAGACAAAAGTACAATTTTTGATAAATGTCTAAATATTCGGCTATTTTGGCCATATGAAAAATAGTAAATGACTTTTAAAAATTCTGAGAAAAATATATGTTCACTATGGGACTATATTATGCTAAATCCCAGAAAAGAAATATTTTTGGAACTGATTTGGTATTTTTCATGAAAATGGTCTAGTTATGAGTAAATGAATTAAATATGTTTTGTGAAGAAAGAAAATTGAAAAATAGGATTTTATGGCTTGAGAATCCTATATGAGGTATATGCAGATTTTTGATGAGGGTTTTGGTTATTGATGATGAAATTGTAAGAGTTGGCATTTTATGATGATTAAATGCATTAATTAGTAAAGTGTAAACAATTAAAATAAATTGTTTATAAATTTAAGTAATGTTATTCTTTCAATATCATTATACCGAAATATTGGTATGAATTTTATTGTAGAATTTCTATCTTTTGTGTCGGGGTTACTATTCATGAGTTACTATTCACGATTTACTATTCATGAGTTACGAATATTACTCTTGAGATTAAAATTATATGTTGATCATATTATTTTTATCATCATATATAACATTTTTATAACCCTGATGTTGAAATTCTCTTTCACTAGAGTGTAAAGATGGGTAGATTATTGGTATGATCATGACTAGGGTTCTCTTTGGCCTGTAGTGCAAAGTTGAATTGTGACTGGTATGATCATGACCATTGAATTTATAATTGAATATCTTAAGCTTAAGTGCAAAGGTGAATTGATCAACATGGTTATAATTATTGTTTATATAAATTCTGAAATGATTATATATTTCTTTGAGATATGAATATATTTGGCCTGTAGTGCAAATATGAATTGTTGATGAATATCTTTGGCATGTAGTGCAAAGATGGCCTGTTGATGAATATCTTTGGCCTGTAGTGCAAAGATGAACTGTTGTTGAATATCTTTGGCACGTAGTGCAAAGATAGTTTGTTGATGAATATCTTTGGCCCGTAGTGCAAAGATGAAGTTATTAGTATGATTATGAACAGGAACTGTGATTTGGTATAACCATGATCTTTGATGTTTCAGGTGATGAAAATTATCTTCGTCCTAGATGAGAAGAGGAATTTAGAACTACAGTTATGATTATGAGTTATTCATATGATTGTGGACCAGAATTGTTGATTGATGTTACAAGGATAAAACATTGTTGGTGGATTTTTAACATGGAGAAGATAATAGACTTTATAGTCTATTTGACTCTTCTAATGGATTGCTCGTTCCGCTGCAACTATGGTTGAAATTTTTATCATTTACCATATGTTCTAAATCTCTGATTTATTGTTGATGAAGGCTATTGATAATTGAATTATCTTTAGTCATGATATTCTTTACTGAGCTAGTTGTGCTCACCCTTTTGCTTCACAATTCCTTTCAGGTAATAAGAGTGTAGCTGGGTCGAGCGGGGGTAACAAGGGAATAGAACGGTGGTCATCATTTAGTAGTTATATTTGGTGAAGAAAATAGGGTGAGGCGAACCCAACGTTGGAAGGGTGTTTTGTCACTATCATACAAGATGTCTAATGACATACAACCTCGTGTCATCATAAGACAGGGTTGTGCTCATCCACTTGCTGAGTATATCTACGAGCACTACCTATATAATCTTGGTGTTTGTTTGAAGTATAATTCTCAATTAGAGACAGTGGAGATAATGATAAGTCAAGAGAAGACTCACCATTGGGAAGAATATGATAGTAATCTTCTCGTTTTTCTTTGGGGTTTATTGGGTCAACCAAGGATAATTCTGTGGCCATATGATATCTATCATAACCTAGATGCGTGGCCTCCCATGTACGAAGGTTTCCTTGAGCACTTCCCAAAGATTCTAATTTCTAAAACAGTTTTTGACTATACCTTTATGTAAGGTACCTTGTGAGGTGATGATACATGATGGTGAACAATGTCACATTTGGTATATATTTGTATCCAAACTCACAGCATATGTGTTGTTGTATTTTGCACGACAATTGTTGTAATAAAGTTGTAGTTGTTTTCTGTACCATGTATTTGACGACTCAGAATGGGTTGGATGGAATGGACCTATTTTGGGGTTGTCACAACAATTATGATTATGAGTTATTCATATGATTGTGGAAAGGAACTGTTGATTGATGTTACAGGGATAAAACATTGTTGATGGATTTTTAACATGGAGAAGATAATAGACTTTATAGTCTATTTGACTCTTCTAATGGATTGCTCGTTCCGCTGCAACTATGGTTGAATTTTTATCATTTACCATATGTTCTAAATCTCTGATTTATTATTGATGAAGGCTATTGATAATTTAATTATCTTTAGTCATGATATTCTTTACTGAGCTAGTTGTGCTCACCCTTTTGCTTCACAATTCCTTTCAGGTAATAAGAGTGTAACTGGGTCGAGCGAGGGTAACGGGAAAATAGAACGGTGGTCTCTAGCTGTGGATGTTCTCCGAAGCAGTATAGAAAAGTTCATTTAGTAGTTATATTTGGTGAATCCAATAGGGTAAGGTGTACCCAACGTTGGAAGGGTGGTTTGCCACTATCATACAAGATGTCTAACGACATACAACCTCGTGTCATCATAAGACAGGGATGTGCTCATCCACTTGCTGAGTATATATACGAGCACTACCTATATAATCTTGGTGTTTGTTTTGAAGTATAATTCTCAATTAGAGACAGTGGAGATAATGATAAGTCAAGAGAAGACTCACCATTGGGAAGATATGATAGTAATCTTCTCGTTTTTTCTTTGGGGTCTATTGGTAAACCAAGGATAATTCTGTGGCCATATGATATCTATCACAACCTAGAAGCATGGCCTCCCATGTACGAAGGTTTCCTTAAGCACTTCCCAAAGATTCTAATTTCCAAAACAGTTTTTGACTATACCTTATGTAAGTGTCATTGTGAGGTGATGTCCACGATTGGAACATGAGTCACATTTGGTATATATTTGTATCCAAACTCACAGCATATGTGTTGTTGTATTTTGCACGACAATTGTTGTAATAAAGTTGTAGTTGTTTTCTGTACCATGTATTTGGCGACTCAGAATAGGTTGGATGGAATGGACCTATTTTGGGGTCGTTAAATACATGGTACAGAAAATAACTACAACTTTATTACAACAATTGTCGTGCAAAATACAACAACACATATGCTGTGAGTTTGATATAAATATATACCAAATGTGACTCATGTTCCAATCGTGGACATCACCTCACAATGACACCTTACATAAAGGTATAGTCAAAAACTGTTTTAGAAATTAGAATCTTTGGGAAGTGCTCAAGGAAACCTTCGTACATGGGAGGCCACGCGTCTAGGTTATGATAGATATCATATGGCCACAGAATTATCCCTTGTTGACCCAATAGACCCCAAAGAAAAACGAGAAGATTACTATCATATTCTTCCCAATGGTGAGTCTTCTCTTGACTTATCATTATCTCCACTGTCTCTAATTGAGAATTATACTTCAAACAAACACCAAGATTATATAGGTAGTGCTCGTATATATACTCAGCAAGTGGATGAGCACATCCCTGTCTTATGATGACACGAGGTTGTATGTCGTTAGACATCTTGTATGATAGTGGCAAACCACCCTTCCAACGTTGGGTACACCTTACCCTATTGGATTCACCAAATATAACTACTAAATGAACTTTTCTATACTGCTTCGGGAGAACATCCACAGCTAGAGACCACCGTTCTATTTTCCCGTTACCCTCGCTCGACCCAGCTACACTCTTATTACCTGAAAGGAATTGTGAAGCAAAAGGGTGAGCACAACTAGCTCAGTAAAGAATATCATGACTAAAGATAATTAAATTATCAATAGCCTTCATCAATAATAAATCAGAGATTTAGAACATATGGTAAATGATAAAAATTTCAACCATAGTTGCAGCGGAACGAGCAATCCATTAGAAGAGTCAAATAGACTATAAAGTCTATTATCTTCTCCATGTTAAAAATCCATCAACAATGTTTTATCCCTGTAACATCAATCAACAATTCTGGTCCACAATCATATGAATAACTCATAATCATAATTGTAGTTCTAAATTCCTCTTCTCATCCAGGACGAAGATAATTTTCATCACCTATCTTTACCTGAAACATCAAAGATCATGGTTACACCAAATCACATTTCCTGTTCATAATCATACTAATAACTTCATCTTTGCACTACGGCCAAAGATATTCATTTGTATCACCAGTTGGTCATGTTTATCTCAACATCTGTTCATCTTTGCACTACTGGCCAAAGATATTCAACAACATGTCATCTTTGCACTACGGCCAAAGATATTCATCAACAATTCATCTTTGCACTACAGGCCAAAGATATTCATCAATATTTCATCTTTGCACTACAGGCCAAAGATATTAATATCTCAAAGAAATATATAATCATTTCAGAATTTATATAAACAATAATTATAACCATGTTGATCAATTCACCTTTGCACTTAAGCTAAAGATATTCACTTATAAATTCAATGGTCATGATCATACCAGTCACAATTCAACTTTGCACTACAGGCCAAAGAGAACCCTAGTCATGATCATACCAATAATCTACCCATCTTTACACTCTAGTGAAAGAGAATTTCAACATCAGGGTTATAAAAATGTTATATATGATAATAAAATCAATATAATCAATACATAGTTTTAATCTCAAGAGTAATATTCATAACTCAACAATAATTTGGTTAGAAAAAGAAACCAATTTTTATCGTGAATAGTAACTCGTGAATAGTAACTCATGAATAGTAACTCATGAATAGTAACCCCGACACAAAAGTTAGAAATTCTACAATAAAATTTATACCAATATTTCGGTATAATGATATTGAAAGAATAACATTACTTAAATTTATAAACAATTTATTTTAATTGTTTACACTTTACTAATTAATGCATTTAATCATCATAAAATGCCAACTCTTACAATTTCATCATCAATAACCAAAACCCTCATCAAAAATCTGCATATACCTCATATAGGATTCTCAAGCCATAAAATCCTATTTTCCAATTTTCTTTCTTCACAAAACATATTTAATTCATTTACTCATAACTAGACCATTTTCATGAAAAATACCAAATCAGTTCCAAAAATATTTCTTTTCTGGGATTTAGCATAATATAGTCCCATAGTGAACATATATTTTTCTCAGAATTTTTAAAAGTCATTTACTATTTTTCATATGGCCAAAACAGCCGAATATTTAGACATTTATCAAAAATTATACTTTTGTCCCAAAATTTTGAAATTTACAGAGTATACTTCTATCATATACATGTACTCCCAATAAAAATTTCATCAATTTTGGAGTTAACCATAAGGAATTATAAGCTGTTACTTTTAAAATAGTCTTTTCTCATAAAATTCATAACTCTCAATCTATACATCCAAAAATCACCATTTTTGGACACAATCAAGAAAACTCATCAAAATATCATTTCAAATTTTTTTAGAATTTTTGAAGATCAGAAAAATTACGAAACTGAAAATCATAACAACCCTTAAAATCCCTTAATATCCCTTACAATCCCTTACCTCAAAAGAGCAGTACTTCTGACTGGATATCGGATATGATGCTGAAGGAAACTTGCACTGATGAATAGCAACTCACCAAGTATCTAAAAACTCACAAAATATGCTTCATAATATAGAGAGAGAAAGAGAGAAAGCTTATGTTTCTGGTGTGATTTTCAATTCTAACTTAGCCCTCTATTTATAGGAAAATTTTGGTAGGTTTGACCTGCAACCTGATGGCTTTACCTGCTACTATTCCCACCCACCACATTTGAAATATAATTCAGCACATTTCTTCACCAACCACAAGTGGGGCCCACCAATTCTAGAATTTTCCACCAAAATGATAAACTCCAAAAATTCAACAATTTCTGAACCAGTCATCTCGTAAAATTCATAACAAATCATACGTTCATTTTTAACGGTTCAAAATTTGTGGACATATACTCAACTTATATATGTATAACATATCCAAAAATTACCACGATCCAACGGTCGGATTAAAAATTATAACCCCCGCAAAATATCTCAAAAATCCTGATTTTTAATACCTCCATTCCGACAAAAATACGGATAAAAATCTCAACATTAACTCCTTCATTTTTAACCACAAAAATATATCCCTCATTTATATCCACATAAAATAAATATTTTCTTATCATATGAATCAATAATTAATTATTCACAAATAATATTACAGAATCACATTTATGACAACCAGGCCGTTCCCAGGAAAGAGGGGGCTTTCCAATAAGGATTTCTCCTTACTAGCGCGCAATTAGATGACCAAACCTCTCCTTAGACAGAACTTTCTAGACATTGCCAATAATGCTATCTAATAATACTATTCAAATAATATGAATTATTGATCTGATAATGGAAAATACTGTGCAGCAACAATTATTGAACAACAATAATATAAAATTTCAACGTAGCAATTATTGAATCAATAAAATAAAATATTGAACAGTAATTACTGTAACAATTATTGAGTAGTGCCTTCTTACGTAAGAATCAATAATTTTAAAAATACTGTGCAATACCGTGTGCTACTGTGCAATAATGCGTATTACTGTATTTTAACCAACGGGTATTCCAACAGTGTTAACGGTAACAACTACGCCGTTATTTGTAAAAACTTAAATTTGTCGTTTTCTTCACCCGACAGTTATTCGTTATGGGGCCCACAAATAGCTGCGCCGTCGTACGAATATTCCCCGACAGAAAGAATATTCCACGACTAAACGAATATTCCCCGACAACAATGATTATTTTATAACCACTTGCTTATTTTGAAAAAAAAAAAAAATTCATATTTCACCCATAACTTTAAACTTTTATCAATTTAACCATTTACTGAATTGTAATTATAATAAAAATTGAATACTTTTATTTCATAAAATTCGGGGTCTTACAATCTCCCCTCCTTATGAAATTTCGTCCCCGAAATTTACGTACCTGATATTTCAAAGAGTTGAGAATACCTTGCTTTCATTTCAGATTCCATCTTCCCTGTCATCATGATTTCTCCATTGCTCATCTCCTGTATTTCAGATATCATTCTAGAATACAGCTTCAAAACAAGGGTTAATTGAACAAATTAACATATCACATAATATCCCGATATTATGACTGACCAACAAATAAGCTTAGGTAGGACACACTAGCGAAGGATTTACTCATCTCTCCCCTCCTAGTTATATTCCCCGATCTCCGCCAGAGATCATATCCCTAAGCTCTGATACCAAATGTGACAAATGTCCCATCAGTGGACAGCACCTCACAGTGGTACCTATCAGTTTGCCACCGCAGAACGGCGTCCCCTACGGAGAGTCTGGCTTCGGTGCATCCCCCATCAACAGGAAGTCACCAGCGAGAGGCTCGGGGCTCTTTACTTATAGCTCTGATACCAAATGTAACTCTGGACACCAACCTATGTCAGCACCTTACATTGATACCTATCAGTTTGCCACCGCAGAACGGCGTCCCTACGGAGAGTCTGGCTTCGGTGCATCCCCATCAACAGGAAGTCACCAGCGAGAGGCTCGGGGCTCTTTACTTATAGCTCTGATACCAAATGTAACGACCCCAAAATAGGTCCATTCCATCCAACCCATTCTGAGTCGTCAAATACATGGTACAGAAAATAACTACAACTTTATTACAACAATTGTCGTGCAAAATACAACAACACATATGCTGTGAGTTTGATATAAATATATACCAAATATGACTCATGTTCCAACCGTGGACATCACCTCACAATAACACCTTACATAAAGGTATAGTCAAAAATTGTTTTAGAAATTAGAATCTTTGGGAAGTGCTCAAGGAAACCTTCGTACATGGGAGGCCACGCGTCTAGGTTATGATAGATATCATATGGCCACAGAATTATCCTTGGTTGACCCAATAGACCCCAAAGAAAAATGAGAAGATTACTATCATATTCTTCCCAATGGTGAGTCTTCTCTTGACTTATCATTATCTCCACTGTCTCTAATTGAGAATTATACTTCAAACAAACACCAAGATTATATAGGTAGTGCCCATAGATATACTCAGCAAGTGGATGAGCACAACCTTGTCTTATGATGACACGAGGTTGTATGTCGTTAGACATCTTGTATGATAGTGGCAAACCACCCTTCCAACGTTGGGTACACCTTACCCTATTGGATTCACCAAATATAACTACTAAATGAACTTTTCTATACTGCTTCAGGAGAACATCCACAGCTAGAGACCACCGTTCTATTTCCCCGTTACCCTCGCTCGACCCAGCTACACTCTTATTACCTGAAAGGAATTGTGAAGCAAAAGGGTGAGCACAACTAGCTCAGTAAAGAATATCATGACTAAAGATAATTAAATTATCAATAGCCTTCATCAATAATAAATCAGAGATTTAGAACATATGGTAAATGATAAAAATTTCAACCATAGTTGCAGCGGAACGAGCAATCCATTAGAAGAGTCAAATAGACTATAAAGTCTATTATCTTCTCCATGTTAAAAATCCATCAACAATGTTTTATCCCTGTAACATCAATCAACAATTCTGGTCCACAATCATATGAATAACTCATAATCATAATTGTAGTTCTAAATTCCTCTTCTCATCCAGGACGAAGATAATTTTCATCACCTATCTTTACCTGAAACATCAAAGATCATGGTTACACCAAATCACATTTCCTGTTCATAATCATACTAATAACTTCATCTTTGCACTACGGCCAAAGATATTCATTTGTATCACCAGTTGGTCATGTTTATCTCAACATCTGTTCATCTTTGCACTACTGGCCAAAGATATTCAACAACATGTCATCTTTGCACTACGGGCCAAAGATATTCATCAACAATTCATCTTTGCACTACAGGCCAAAGATATTCATCAATATTTCATCTTTGCACTACAGGCCAAAGATATTAATATCTCAAAGAAATATATAATCATTTCAGAATTTATATAAACAATAATTATAACCATGTTGATCAATTCACCTTTGCACTTAAGCTAAAGATATTCACTTATAAATTCAATGGTCATGATCATACCAGTCACAATTCAACTTTGCACTACAGGCCAAAGAGAACCCTAGTCATGATCATACCAATAATCTACCCATCTTTACACTCTAGTGAAAGAGAATTTCAACATCAGGGTTATAAAAATGTTATATATGATAATAAAATCAATATAATCAATACATAGTTTTAATCTCAAGAGTAATATTCATAACTCAACTATAATTTGGTTAGAAAAAGAAACCAATTTTTATCGTGAATAGTAACTCGTGAATAGTAACTCATGAATAGTAACTCGTGAATAGTAACTCATAAATAGTAAACTCGACACAAAAAGGTAGAAATTCCACAATAAAATCCATACCAATATTTCGGTATAATGATATTGAAAGAATAACATTACTTAAATTTATAAACAATTTATTTTAATTGTTTACACTTTACTAATTAATGCATTTAATCATCATAAAATGCCAACTCTTACAATTTCATCATCAATAACCAAAACCCTCATCAAAAATCTGCATATACCTCATATAGGATTCTCAAGCCATAAAATCCTATTTTCCAATTTTCTTTCTTCACAAAACATATTTAATTCATTTACTCATAACTAGACTATTTTCATGAAAAATACCAAATCAGTTCCAAAAATATTTCTTTTCTGGAATTTAGCATAATATAGTCCCATAGTGAACATATATTTTTCTCAGAATTTTTAAAAGTCATTTACTATTTTTCATATGGCCAAAACAGCCGAATATTTAGACATTTATCAAAAATTATACTTTTGTCCAAAATTTCTGAAATTTACAGAGTATACTTCTATCATATACATGTACTCCCAATAAAAATTTCATCAATTTTGGAGTTAACCACAAGGAATTATAAGCTGTTACTTTTAAAATAGTCTTTTCTCATAAAATTCATAACTCTCAATCTATACATCCAAAAATCACCATTTTTGGACACAATCAAGAAAACTCATCAAAATATCATTTCAAATTTTTCCAGAATTTTTGAAGATCAGAAAAATTACGAAACTGAAAATCATAACAACCCTTAAAATCCCTTAATATCCCTTACAATCCCTTACCTCAAAAGAGCAGTACTTCTGACTGGATATCGGATATGATGCTGAAGGAAACTTGCACTGATGAATAGCAACTCACCAAGTATCTAAAAACTCACAAAATATGCTTCATAATATAGAGAGAGAAAGAGAGAAAGCTTATGTTTCTGGTGTGATTTTCAATTCTAACTTAGCCCTCTATTTATAGGAAAATTTTGGTAGGTTTGACCTGCAACCTGATGGCTTTACCTGCTACTATTCCCACCCACCACATTTGAAATATAATTCAGCACATTTCTTCACCAACCACAAGTGGGGCCCACCAATTCTAGAATTTTCCACCAAAATGATAAACTCCAAAAATTCAACAATTTCTGAACCAGTCATCTCGTAAAATTCATAACAAATCATACGTTCATTTTTAACGGTTCAAAATTTGTGGACATATACTCAACTTATATATGTATAACATATCCAAAAATTACCACGATCCAACGGTCGGATTAAAAATTATAACCCCCGCAAAATATCTCAAAAATCCTGATTTTTAATACCTCCATTCCGACAAAAATACGGATAAAAATCTCAACATTAACTCCTTCATTTTTTAACCACAAAAATATATCCCTCATTTATATCCACATAAAATAAATATTTTCTTATCATATGAATCAATAATTAATTATTCACAAATAATATTACAGAATCACATTTATGACAACCAGGCCGTTCCCAGGAAAGAGGGGGCTTTCCAATAAGGATTTCTCCTTACTAGCGCGCAATTAGATGACCAAACCTCTCCTTAGACAGAACTTTCTAGACATTGCCAATAATGCTATCTAATAATACTATTCAAATAATATGAATTATTGATCTGATAATGGAAAATACTGTGCAGCAACAATTATTGAACAACAATAATATAAAATTTCAACGTAGCAATTATTGAATCAATAAAATAAAATATTGAACAGTAATTACTGTAACAATTATTGAGTAGTGCCTTCTTACGTAAGAATCAATAATTTCAAAAATACTGTGCAATACCGTGTGCTACTGTGCAATAACGCGTATTACTGTATTTTAACCAACGGGTATTCCAACAGTGTTAACGGTAACAACTACGCCGTTATTTGTAAAAACTTAAATTTGTCGTTTTCTTCACCCGACAGTTATTCGTTATGGGGCCCACAAATAGCTGCGCCGTCGTACGAATATTCCCCGACAGAAAGAATATTCCACGACCAAACGAATATTCCCCGACAACAATGATTATTTTATAACCACTTGCTTATTTTGAAAAAAAAAAAAATTCATATTTCACCCATAACTTTAAACTTTTATCAATTTAACCATTTACTGAATTGTAATTATAATAAAAATTGAATACTTTTATTTCATAAAATTCGGGGTCTTACAATGCAAATAAACTTAGGTAGGTCATACTAGCGAAGGAATTCCCCGTCTCTCCCCTCCTAGTTCTATTCTCACATCTTAGCCAGTGATCATATCCCTAAGCTCTGATACCAACTGTGACGCCCCCAAAATTAGGTATACATCACCCATCTTGGGTCGTCAGATACATGGCACAGAATACAAATACAACTTACTAATACAACTGTTGTGTACAATACGACAAAACATAAGTGTAAGTTTGAATACAATTATTGTCTACTAGAGACTATACAAACTCAAAAGGAGTCCTCATTACAATTATTGTCACACTATTTAACAGAATAGTGAGGACTACTAATACTATCATCTGGTCCATTACTCCGTTCCCCGACTCGTCCCATCTATATTCTCATTTCTTGAAGAGAACAGTGAAAGAAAGGGTGAGCTCAACTAGCCCAGTAAAAAATATTATGACTAAGATAATGTAGAATAAATTATCATTAGCCTTCAACAGTGTTAAACTGATAAAATATAACGAACATCAAGTTTAACTGCAGCGGAACAATCAATTCATTAAAAGAGTCAAGTAGAGAAAAAAAATCTACTATCTTCTATGATTTAAAAGGTTTTTCAACACTGTTATCGCTGGGACTCAGCTTAACAAAATAATCCACATCATCGAATCACCCCTGCACTACGGCCAAGGATATTCTTTAGTATCACGACCACAATTATCCATGCACTACGGGCCAAAAATTTTTGTGTATTTATTAATGATCATGATCATGCCAACAACTGTCCATCAATGCACTACGGGCCAATGAGGATTTTTACCACATCATTTGTGACATTACGGTCATGATTATACCGAATAATCCCTGGTCATAATCATACCAAGTCCATCTATGCACTACAGGCCACAGATAACTTTCAACATTTTATAAACATGAGGATGATGACAATGATATAAGAATTCAATAAAACAAGTTCAAGAATTAATTTATCCAAGAATTAACAACGTCCAAAATATCAACATGATACTGCTTTGTGGAGTAAAATTCAAGAATGCTTAGAATAATATTTTCATGAAAAGATACTGGCTGAAACGCAATTATCAAGGATATTCCACTAATTTCATGGAGTATATAAGTTAAAACTTAACCAACTGAGTATAATAAATAATGGAATAACAAAAGAAATCACCCGGCATGCGATAGACCGCACAGACAGGTCATTCTAACAGAATAATAAATAATGGAACCAGGTCCGGCGTAAACGTACAGACAGAATATTCTGACAGAATAATAAATAATGGAACTAGGTCCGGCGTAAATGCACAGACATGATATTCCGACAGAATAATTACAAGACGGAACCAGGTCCGGTGTAAAATACACAGACATGATGTTCCAACAGAATAATAGAAGAATGTCACCAAGTATAGGGTAGACCGCGTATACAGGTTATTCCAATAGAATAATAAGAAATGGAATAACAAAAGTTCTCTTCATGAATAAAAAAGAATAACACCCCTTACCGTTTTAAAGAAGAACTGAAATAAGGAAGTAGTTAAATAGCAGAATACTTTTCTTCTCTCTCTCTAAAGTTCAGTGAATTCGTAAGAAATAATGAAGAAATGAGCTGCTATTTATAGAAAAATGGAATGCATAGTAACTAATCCATGAACGGTCCAGATTGAATACTTTAATCTGACGGTCCATATTTAAAGAAAAATCTTTTAAATAAAATATAATATATTCTATTTATAGAATAACTTTAATAAAGTATTCTGTTTTATATAAAAAGATGTTTCTGTTTTATTACGTTAATAATACGAATAAAACAAAACTTCATTATCGCTAAATAATTCATATTATTAACTGACAATAATTGAATCAAACTGAGTGACTTCTCACATAAGCATTAATAATCAATATCGTGTGCTACTATGCAACCACACGTATTACTGTACTTTTACTACCGAGTAGTTCAACAGTATCAATGGTAAAACTTCCGCTGTTATTTTTAATAAAATATTTTTGTCGTTTTCTCAATCCGACAATAATTCCGTTGTGGGGTCCACCAATGATTGTGTCGTTGTACGAATATTCTCTGTTAAAACGAATATTCCCCGACCAATCGAATATTATATAACAACTTGCGTACTTTGTAAAATTTATAAATATTACCCACAACTATAACATTATATCAAATTAACTCCATAATATTCAAAAATGATATTTATAAAAAATTCATCTTTATTTATAAAAGTTGGGGTCTTACAATTTATGCTACGTTTGGGTCGATGGAATAGGAGGGAGAATGGAATGAATCATTCCATTGAAATGATAAAAATGTTGTTTGGTTTGTTTTTTCCAACGGAATAACCTATTCCTAGTGGAATAGGTGTTAACTTAAAATTATAATTTTTAATCCTAGAAGGGGGATCAGGAATAACTTATTTCATCTATTATTTTTAAGTTATTGACAAATATGCCCCTTAAATGAAATACTTACCTTTATTAAAAAAGAAATACTTATCTTTATTAAAAGAAATACCCAATTCCCCTTACCCACCTATCCCCACCCCACCCTCACCCTCACCCTCACCCTCACCCTCACCCCCTACCAACCTACCTCCGCCCAGCCACCCTACCCCTACCCCACCCACCCACCCCCACCCCCACCCCCTTTCCCTTCCCCTTCCCCTTCCCCTTACCCATCTACTCCCACCCCTACCCACCTACCCCACACCACTCACCCCACCCACCCTACCCCACCACCCTACCCTCACCCCCACCCACCCTACCTCACCTCACCCACCCACCCTACCCCCACCCATTCTACTTACCCCACCCCACCCCACCTCATCCCATTACCCACCTACCCCCACCCCACTTTACCCCCTTACCCACCTACCCCCACCCCCTACCTATCCATCCCACCCCCCACAACCCACCCCCCCACAATTAAAATAAAAAAATATATGAAAAAACATATATTATTATTATTTGATGTTCAAATATTAAAAAAATTAACGAACATATTCCGAATTCAAATAATCTATCACCAAACATATATTATTATTATTTGACGTTAAAAAATATGTTGGTAAACAATTAAAAATATTATTATTATTATTTAATCTATTAAAAAACATATATTATTTTGATCATCAATTAAAATAAAGTTAATTTTAGAGAAATAAAAAAATATATAAAAAAAAGATAACTTACAAGTAAGAAAAAAAATTATAAAAAAAATATATATGAAAAAATATAGTAAAAAAAAGAAGAATATAATTATAAAAAAAATCTAGAGAAATATGTGTTAAATTTTTAATATAAAATGAATTTAAGTTAAATATGAACATTTGGAGGTATTTAGGTCACTTTCTAATTATCTATTTCATTCTTAGATGTATTCCTAACATCAACCAAACATGTACATGAAATATTAAAAAATCATTACATTCTCTTCCTTATTCCATTCCCTCATCTATTACATTCCCTACTCTATTCCATTCCTTCAATCCAAACGTAACATTAAGGTTTTTGCACATGGATTAATAAAGTCATTTAATATTATCATTTAACAATTAAACTTTGTTTAAAATTTAATCGCTGCCCCTTTATGGGAAGTTGAATACTCCCTCCGTTCCTTAATATAGGTCGTTTTAGAGAAATATTTTTGTTCCTTAATATAAGTCGTTTTAGAATTTCAAGTAAGCATTAATTGTTTAGTTTCCAATATTACCCCAAATATTAAATATAACTTTGGTCCTCTCATTATTTTCTATCCAATAAATAACAATCTCTTATTCCAATACAAAGGTAATATAGACAATTGATATTATAGTTAATGTTATACAATCATTACCTTAATGCTTGTGCATAATCCTAAAATGACCTATATTAAGGAACGGAGGGAGTACTATTAATACGATAAAAATAATTTATTGGAACAATGAGAGAAGGTATGGGTGATATAAGAAAGTAAATAATTTATTCTCCTAAAAAGTTATAAACGACAAATAAATTGAAACAAATTTTTTCTTCTAAAACGACAATCTTTTAAAATAACTTTAGTTCTCTCACTATTTTTTGCCCAATAAATAACACTATATTTTTTTTAATACAAGAACAATATAGACAATTAATATTATATTTAATGTTATACATTCATTTCCTTAATACTTGTGCACAACTTTAAAACGACTTATATTAAGTAACGGAGGGAGTATCAAAATGAGCATTTATGACTTGTTGTGAAGGAAGTGTTACGCAATTCGGTTACACTTTGGAACAATAATAAGTCAACTACTTCCTCCATTCTTTAATATAGATCGCTTTAGAATTGTGCACAACTATTAAGAAAATAATGATAAATCATTAAATATACTATCAATTGTCTATATTACTCTTGTATTGGAAAAGAAGAGTGCTCTTTATTGGACAAAAAATAATGAGAGAACCAAAATTATATTTAATACTTGGACTAATATTGAAAAATTAAACAATTAATATTTACTTGAAATTTTCAAAAGACTACTTATATTAAGGAACGGAGGGCGTAAATGATTTTTTTTTTTTTGTGATATTGGAAATTAGATCATACTTAATGCCTAAGAATAGATGGGTATAAAGTTTATTTTTTAATAAGTTGGTCAATTGGCCAATATAATACTGACATACATAGAGCCTCGTCTGCGTGTCAACACTCTATTGGTCAATTGACCAACTTATCAATAAAATAAACTTCATGCTATCCACTTCCAAATAGATGATCTTTCGTTGTTGGAATGTGCATTACTTTGGACATCATCTAGTATAATACCCATTAGATCACAATTACAAAGACAAAACTGCCCACTTGTCCAACCTATAACTAAAACTGGAGTACAAGACAAGACAACTGCAGCCCATAACTCTAAAACCTTATATAGCCCATTTAATCACTTTGTACTAGCAAAGCTGGCTTGCAAACCCCTATGCTTGTTTATTGTAGTACAACTGAAACTATCAAATACTCCTCCTATATCTCAATTCAGAAAAATAGATTGTTTTAGTTGCCGAAGCAGCAGATAATGTGAACGACATTACATCTCAACTGACACAACAATCAAGCAGCTCAAGCAAAAGGAGTTCCAAGAGTACTAAATAATGAGATTAAGCTAATTATTTCCCCCCATTATACATCTAAAGAGGTGATCAAAGTGTCCAAAACTGACATTTATATAAGTCAACCAAAATCTGTCTTCATACAGAATTTGCGCCCCTAGAATCCATATCACTACAAATTACGGACCCAATTCTATAATTATGGAAGCATTTCATGTCGCATTTCTTCATTGTCAACAATAGGGGAGATCTACATCAATTAAATCCCAGTTATCGTCTTCATCTTTTTTGTCCTCCTTATAAGAGAATTCCAGCTGATCCTGTTGCAGAGCCTTCACTTGTGGGCGTCTGATTATAGATAGAGTGAAATTCATTAGTTAATCAAATAATTTGGAAGCAACTCCAATTTAAAGAAAATTGATTACTCTAAGAATTGAATTGCATACGAGGTTTTAAATTGGCATGGAAAGCAAAGTGAGCAATGTTGGGACAAGCATAACAAACACAGAATGTCAAGTATGACGACAATTCTGAAAGCTCAATATTAAGATTTAAAAAATCAAGCAGAAAATATAGATCCATCTTAACTATATAAAAACGTGATCAAAAGTATAATAAAGATTTCATGTCAACAAGACACGCAACAGAGGATGAGAGTTCATAATGAAAAATGAAAGCCACAATGTCTATTCACGTATAACACAATAAATTTGATGTTCAGCTTGCATCAAAAAAGACACTTGAACCCGAACAAACACAACACAAATATGTAGGTTCGATGTTCTGAAAATCCCCGAGAGATGAAGGATTTATTTCATAATTTATTGTTTACTCCAACGTTTGGGTTCAAAACTGTTGAAAATTCGTTAAATTTCTCTTCTTTCAAGGGTCCCCTAAGAAGGAGATAAGGGTCGAGCAAATAGAGGATTGCACGGAAGATTAAAGATGAAACTGAAGGCACATATATCGCATGCTTAAACAGCAACATCCCAATGAAACTGTTATCTCAAGCTTTCCATATTAGGATACAAAATTTTATGATTTCTCAAACAATCAAATAAATTTAATTTTCTTCAGAAGATGATTAGAATGTGTTGCATACTTTAGTCAATAGTATATTTTTAAGATATAAACATAGCCAATAGTATTGAGCCACCAAAGGTCCAAAGCTCAATTCATCAAGGTGTTTTACTTTCCTCAACACTTATTATGCACCATTGAAAGAGAACTTCTATGGAAGAACGCCTTCATCTATCTGACTAATTCTAGTTTCTTCTCATTCCAAGAGAATCACATTGTCAGAATAAAATTTGAAGTACAGTTGAACCTCTAAGAATTAAAATTTTCATTGTTTAGCTGCAGCAGTTGTTTTATGTTTTCTATTTCTGTTTTGGCTTGTTTTCGTGTTCAGGTTTTCAGCTTCTTGTCTTGTATGAGATTTCAAAGAAGGATTGAGGGTTAATATAACATCGTACAAAGCAGTTGCATCTTTACCATCTCTTGCTCAAGAAGGAAATTGCAGTGTGAAGAATGGGGAATCTGGGTTTTTTAGTATGTTGTTTCATATTAATGATCTAGACAGTTACAGTTTCTGAAATCATGTTTGGTGTAAATCATTTGATATTGATGTTGAGTCCATTGTTGGACTTCCACAGTGGACTGCCAAGGTAAAAAAAAATGTTTCAATCAGGTTCGTGTGTAGGGCGTCGTCCGCATGCATTTTAATACTTTCCCTCAACATCAATAAATTTTTCTCTTTTTTTATCAAGAAAATTACAAGAGACTATGACATGAAAAATAAAAGAAGCACAACCTTCTTTAAATTCAAAAGTATATTAGAAATTTATTTATTTTCTTAGGCTTGATACTAGAAGTATTGGAGTACTTTTAGTTTGATAATCCAAAGTCTAAAGGTGAACATATCATGATTATCAGGCTGGTTTCCATTCTGAATACAGTAAAGAAGTTATTTTTATATCTAGCAATAGTGAACAATTCAGAATTACCAAAGTTTTATAAAATCTGAATAAATAATTCCATTTTGTCCCCGGGAAAACAAAATTCTCTTTAGAATTCAGCTAAAAACACTCTAATATATCCAAATAATTAAAGCAATAATTCAACAAAACCAAGTAACAGATGCCTATAAAATAAAACTTACAAAACATTCTATATTAAAAAGAGCAGATATTGTATTGTAGGACCCCTAATTAACCTTTTACGATTGCGTTTAGCCGCTTCACGAGTCTTGCGCTTGCGCTTCTCCTGGTTTGTTTCGAAAAATCTACGGCGCTTACATTCTTGAATAATTCCAGCCCTCAATACATCTCTACGAAATCGACCTATGAGCTTCTCTTCTGGTTCATTTTCGCCGACGATAACCTGAAGATTGTACGCCGATTTGAAGAACAGTGTGTTTGAATGAGCCATGGAAGGGCACAGCACCGCGAGCAAATCAGAAGGTAGAGGCCGTTCTTTAGTTGGAAGAGGGATTAATGATGGTTGGGTTTTGACAGTGTGAGATATTGTGGTGGTTGTTGATGGCGGTGAAGAGGAGATTTGAGGAAGGGTGATTTGTGGTGGTGGTGGATTTGAAAGACAGAGAGATGAGAAAGAATTGAGAAGAGATGAGCAGGCAGACATTTCTTTACGGAGAATTTAGATCTGCTGGTTTTGGGGATTCAAGGGTTTTGGAAGGGGTTTTGGACCTTTATGGCTTTTTGTCCAGTTCGAAGGTGGCGGTTTTTCTTAGGAAATTAATATTGTCATGTGACTCTTTAACAAGTGTCGTTCTGATATATTGCCACGATAAAAATTATCTTCATAAAATTCGTGACTAAAAGACAATTTGCATTTTAAACTTTACACTCTTGTTAACTTTTGCATTTTAATCCGAAAAAGGTATCTAAGTACACCCCAAATTTCAATTAAACGTAAAAGAAAGCACACTTTCGTCAAAAGTGACCGACTAATGCTTTAATCTGGATCTGGAGGGGTATTTTAGTCTTTACCTTTTTATCTTCTCCCCGTCTAGTCTCTTTCCCTTCTCTCTCCTCTATAACCAACTTTCTCTCTCTCCTCCATAACCAATTTTCTCTCTCTCTCTCCTCCATAACCAACTTTCTCTCTATTAAACAAACACCCATTTCCTATCCCTCTCAATGAGCAACGACTGCTTGTGAGGCTTTTCCCTTTGAACTACACCTTCCAAAACACTTGAGCTCATCTTTTTTTTCTGTGTCCTCACAAATACCCAATTCACACAATCAAACTACCTATGTAATGAAACAGGGTGCTTACTTATTATTTTGTTTGGTACTTCTGGGAATATGTGAAAAGTGAAACTATATGTTTTACGAGGTTTGGTTTTTATATTTTAGGATTTTCTCAGGATGACTTAATCATTTAATCCATTCCTACTATATAATTCTTAGTGGGCATACTTGGTAATCGAAAAGAATCATTCTTCTTAAGAGTTACCAGAATCAATCTTCAATTAAGAAAAGAATCAATCTTCTTAAGAAAAGAATTTCAAAAATTGCCAAAACTCCCTAATTCTTTTTGGTTTCCAGATTTTACTCCTCAAAACACCAAGCAAATAAGGATTTCAAAAATTGATTGTGCTTATGAATTTGGAAGGATTTACGGATTTACTATATGTTTGATCTCAGGAGGGATGTTCAGTTCTACAATTACCCTGTTTGGAATGTTGTAGGAGTAAGTTTGATTAATGAATCAAAAGTCTTCCTCACTAGATATGGAAAATCAAAAGGCAAAATAAGGAAAGAAAAGGTTGTTTTCAAGAACTATAATGCTATGTGGTTTGAAGTTTGTGAGAGATTTTATGGGAAACACCGCACTATGGAATTTTATGCTCACAAATTGGATGTTACGGACTTGTGTATCTTTATTGCTCATATTATAAAGGGAAATTGTATGGGAGTTTCAATCCCAATTTTCCTTATGAAACTGGTGGTTTCTTTAATGGGGTTCTCATTTATGGAGTCTTACTCAAGTGGTAATTCATTAAGATCATCAAGATAGCGATAAGGTACTACCTTAAGGACAAGGTGTTTCTTGAGGGGCATGTGGTATTGATATGCTTAATTCATTCTCTTATGAAGATGATACAATTTAGGCTCTCCACACCCTTCTTTATGGACAACAATTTGATGGGAGCCTTTGGTGCAGATTCTCAAAAATTTAGAGGCTTATCATTTTCTTTCCTATTGGAGAATTTTTATGACACTATTAGTGTGCATATAATTCTTGAATATAATGTGTATCATATTTTGGTTATTAATCTCCTTACTGAACCAGTACATGCTCCATCAATGATTGTGATTAAGAATTTGGTTGGTTCGTGGAGAGTTACCAGAATTTGGGGCAAAACTGCAGCACTACTTCATGTATTGTAGATGTCATGTTAGCATCAGCTGTTGAAACATTTTGCTAAAGTTTATAAACATTTTGTCATGTTCAAAAGGCTTTTACCAAGGACAAGGTTGAGCTACACCACCGCGTTGGCTTGTCTTCTTCATCATCCACGTCTTCTCTCAAAAGACATCGCAGATTACAAAGTTAGAAATTTGTGTGAACATATCTGTGTTCAGATTTTTTACAAGATATAGACAGTTTCAGTGTAGTAGCAAGAGCTTTAAGTATTTGCTCTGCTTTTGTAACATATTTCAATGGAGCAAACAGCTTGTTTGACAACAGACATGGATCAATATGAGGTTTGTTTTACACTGTTAAATACAAAATTTGGCCTCATACAAAATTTGCAAAGCAATCTGTTAAATACAAGGAAACTATAATTGACAAACATTAGCAACAAATATAAACACAATCAATATGTTCCCCTGGATAGGCGAAAAACCCATGAACCCTGTTGCAAAACAAATATGAAAAAATTGATGCCCACCTTCACCATAATTGAGCTTAACACTCTTGAATCGAGTATGAGAACACAAGAATTCAAGTGAAGTAGTAGATGGGTGTGCACCAAATACCTCAAACCTCTCTCCATTAATGGCAATGGTACTAAAGTTGCCTTAATAAGGTGTATGCTCTGCTAGAGCAACAGTTCCTTTTGCAACAAAGTTATGATGATTCATCTCTTAATTACAATTCCAAAGTCAAGACCCACAATCTTCTTTCTCCGCACGAGTCCCTCTAGTAAATCTGGGATAACACATGAATAAATGAAATCTGGGTCGCCAAACACTAATTATGACTAGGTATATACCTACCAATCAAGCTACAGGCTTATACACCAATTGTTTTAACTGTGTATTACTTCAAATTGCTCAGTAGTAGTCGGCGTGTAACAAATAGGAAATATCCAGATCTAACAAGAATGGTGGTGGTGGCGGTGGCGGGGCCGGGGCCGGGGCCGGGGCCGGGGCCGAGGGCGATAGGGTTTGAGTTAGCGGTGGCAACCATTTTCGGTTTGTGAGAGGGAAGGAGAGGAGAGAAATAGAGAAGAGAGAGAAAGTTGGTTATGGAGGAGAGAGAAGGGAAAGAGAAGAAAAAGATTAAAATACCTTTTCAGATCCAGATTGCAACATTAGCGGGTCATTTTTGATCGGTTAATTGACAAAAGTGTGTTTTCTGTTACGTTTAATTGAAGTTTAGGGTGTACTTTGACATTTTTTTCGATTTAGGATGCAAAAGTTAAAAATGGTGTAAAATTTAGGGTGCACGTTGTCTTTTAATCAAAATTCATAGTGTCAATTTACACGTAAAAATGTCAAAAAATCATGTCAATTTCATTTTTCTTATGCAAAAGCCCCAAGTTGTTTGTTTTAACAATATATTATTTGATTGATAAATAAAAACTAAACACATGTAAATGCAAAAGGAAAAAGCTATTTTTCATTTCACAAAGAAATACTCCTGGTTTCCTCCCCAATAAAAAAGTACATCCCCCATTCCGAATTATAAAATTAATTTAAAATATTTTATCTTCCCCACCTTTAACGAATCCACACATCACGTTTTATATTACTTAGGGAATACAAACTGCATATAACTGATTAGTGGCTATTTTTAAATAATTTATGATATTAATAATTGTGTAGTATAAACTAAATGTATTTATGTTAATTTTGAGTTTGAAATTAATTTTTAAAAAGTTAATGTTGATCTTATATTTAGAACTGATATAATAGTATTACTTATTTGATATTATAATTAGTTCCTATTAAATATTAACTAAAACAGACGTAAATATATATATATTTTTAAAGATTTTTATATTATAAGTAACACAAAATTTAGGATTGTGATTACCCACCAAAAGTTAATTAACGGAAACGAATATTAATAACTTGCAGCATGAATGAGTTTTGAATAACCTTTGTGTATGTATATATAAATATTTTTAGAGATTGACAATTAAGGTTGTGAAATGAGCAAATAGTTCGAACTCGATTTGTATTCGCTCGACTAAAATTTTAATTCGAGTTCGACTCGAAATATAAATGAGTCAAATATGAGTACATCTTAAAGTTCGATAAATTACTCGAACCTTCTCAAATTGTAATTTTCTATTGATACTCGGATCATATTCGTTCGAAAAGTTCAAACTGCTCGGAATCGTGCTTGATTCGATAGCTAAATGAGTCTCAATCAAACCTTATTTTATATTCGATAAATTTTGTGAACCAAATCTGAGCAACTCAATATTCGGATCGATTCGATTCGTTTACACCCTTAATGATAATACGAGTACCGTGTAATTTATATAGGTTTTATATTTTGTTTGATATTTCAATTTTTATTCACCATTAATTAAGAAGGTAGGCTTAGGTTGTGTTTGATTACATCTTAATTACCCTTATTTTTAAATATTTGTAATATTATTAATTTATGATATTAAGAACTCACATCAAATACTTAATGAGTATGCCTCCAAAATAAGGGTGTTTAAAAAGTGTTTAATATATACTAGTCACTCTAGGTGCTTTAATTTTTTTATTATAATATAAATATTCTTATTTTCTAATAAAAATATAAAATTTTAAAAAACAAATCGTGTTTAAAATAAAATATACAGATAATAAGAAGAAACATGATTTAATTATGTGATAGAGGTTAGTAAAGATAAAACAAGAGTAGAAATAAAGAATAAAAGAGACAATAGAAGATCAAATTATTGTGACACAAAATGGCTAAAGTGATTATTATAAAAGTTGGACAATTTATTAATTTTATAATAAATTTATTAATACTAGTTGATAACTCGTGCAATGCAATGTACGGGCTAATTTGAATAGCAAGTTTAATAATTTATCCAACATTCATCATGTCAAACAAAACTTGAAAGTACACAATTTATGTACAGACGTTAAGTCATATCACAATTTTAAATCAATCTTCTTTTTACACAACGGGAGAAAAAAATATTATGATTCATAATGGTATTCACCTCTTTTGGTGTATATGAATAAGTCCTTGACCTCTGAAGTATACATTGGATTTGAGCCCTCTATAATTGGGAAAAAACATAAATATTAAGTCTTAAAAAAAAGATCATAAAATACAATAATCCCTACTACTATCTAAAAAGATCCAGATAATCCCACCTCAAACACTATTAATAATATGTCAGTTGCATTCTATATTTCATCTATACAACCGTAACGCTAACTTTCATATTACATATGTTGTTTTTTCTAGAACAAAATTAACAGATTTTCCTTGCCTGGATGAATAATCAAAGGCTAATGACAAGTTGTTGTAAGACCCCAACTTTTATAAATAAAGATAATTTTTTTTTATAAATATCATTTTTGAATATTATGGAGTAAATTTGATATAATGTTATAGTTGTGGGTAATATTTATAAATTTTCAAAGTACACAAGTTGTTATATAATATTCGATTGGTCGGAGAATATTCGTTTTAACAGGGAATATTTGTACGATGACACAATCATTGGTAGACCCCACAACAGAATTATTGTAGGATTGAGAAAACGACAAAAATATTTTATTAAAAATAACGGCGAAAGTTTTACCGTTAATACTGTTGAACTACTCGGTAGTAAAAGTACAGTAATACGCGTGGTTGCATAGTAACACACGGTATTGATTATTGATGCTTACATGAGAAGTCACTCAGTTTTGTTCAATTATTGTTACAGTAATTACTGCATAGTATCTCACGTTATTTGATTCAGTTATTGTCAATATTTTATATATTATTAAATCAATAATTGAGATGACAAGGTTATTAATATTATTATTTGCAATATTAACGATGTCTAGAAGTTCTGTCAAGGAGAGGTTTGGTCACCTAATTGCGCGTTAATAGGGATAAATCTTTATTGGAAAGCCCCATCTTTCTTGGGAACGACCTGGTCGATTAATATTGTGAATTATAATAAAGGTGATAAATGTTGTTAAAATTATTAAGGTGATTTTTATGAAGTTTTGCTTATTTTATGGACCCCCATTTATCTATTTTTTAAAATAATCGGTAGAAAATTATTTAAAGGTGGGGACCATATGTGGGGGCCACATGTGGGGCCCATATATGTTGAATGACTGATTTTTAAAGTGGGGGTGAGAGGGAATTACGTATAGGGGAGGGAATTGATATATATGTATATGATGTGTGTATATATATAATGTGTGTGTGAGTGAAAAATGGTAAAAAAGTGATTATATGAAAGTGATGGGTGTAAGATATGTTTGTGTGTGATAGTGAAAGGTGTGAGGTGTGTGTGTGTGATAGTAAAATGTGTAAGAGTGTAGTGAAAATGATTTTGGGGGGTGGGGGATTGATGTTGGTTATGGGGAGATAAAAAAATCAAGTGGTATATATATAATATTGTTTTATATAAATTTGAAAGCATGTGTTTATGTGACGCCCCCAAAATAGGTTCATTCCATCCAACCTATTCTGAGTCGCCAAATACATGGTACAGAAAATAACTACAACTTTATTACAACAATTGTCGTGCAAAATATAATAACACATATGCTGTGAGTTTGGATACAAATATATACCAGTTGTGACTCATGTCCCAACCTTGGATAGCACGTCACAATGACACCTTACATAAAGGTATAGTCAAAAACTGTTTTAGAAATTAGAATCTTTGGAAAGTGCTCATGGAAACCCTCGTACATGGGAGGTCATGCTTCTAGGTTATGATAGACATCATATGGCCACAGAATTATCCTTGGTTGACCCAATAGACCCCAAAGAAAAATGAGAAGATTACTATCATATTTTTCCCAATGGCGAGTCTTCTCTTGACATATCATTATCTCCACTGTCTCTAATTGAGAATTATACTTCAACCAAACTCCAAGATCATATAGGTAGTGCTTGTAGATATACTCAACAAGTGGATGTGCACAACCATGTCTTATGATGACACGAGGTTATGTGTCGTTAGACATCTTGTATGATAGTGGCAAAACACCCTTCCAACGTTGGGTTCGCTTCACCCTAGATGATTCACCAAATATAACTACTAAATGATGACCACCGTTCTATTCCCCTGTTACCCCCGCTCGACCCAGCTACACTCTTATTACCTGAAAGAAATTGTGAAACAGAAGGGTGAGCACAACTAGCTCAGTAAAGAATATCATGACTAAAGATAATTAAATTATCAATAGCCTTCAACAGAATTAAATCAGAGATTTAGAACATATGGTAGATGATAAAAATTTTCAACCATAGTTGCAGCGGAACGAGCAATTCATTAGAAGAGTCAAATAGACTACAAAGTCTATTATCTTCTCCATGTTAAAAGTCCACCAACAATGTTTTATCCCTGTAACATTAATCAACAATTCCTGTCCACAATCACATGTATAACTCATAATCATAATTATAGTTCTAAATTCCTCTTCTCATCTAGAACGAAGATAATTTTCATCACTTGTCTTTACCTGAAACATCAAAGATCATGATTATACCAAATCACAGTTCATGTTTATAAGCATACTAATAATTTCATCTTTGCACTACGGGCCAAAGATATTCATCAACAACTCATCTTTGCACTACAGGCCAAAGATATTCCTCAACAGCTCATATTTGCACTATAAGCCAAATATATTATTATCTCAAAGAAATATATAATCATTTCAGAATTTATATAACCAATAATTATAACCATGTTGATCATTTCACCTTTGCACTTAAGCTAAAGATATTCAATTATAAATTCAATGGTCATGATCATACCAGTCAAAAATTCAACTTTTCACTACTGGACAAAGAGAACCCTAGTCATGATCATACCAATAATCTACCCATCTTTACACTCAAGTCAAAGAGAAATATCATCATTAGGGTTATAAAAATGTTATATATGATAAAAAAATAATATGATCAACATATAGTTTTAATCTCAAGAGTAATATTCATAAATCAACTACAATTTGGTTAGAAAAAGAAACTAATTTTGTCATGAATAGTAACTCGTGAATAGTAACCCATGAATAGTAACTCGTGAATAGTAACTCGTGAATAGTAACCCCGACATGAAAAGATAAGAATTTCACAAGAAAAATCTTACCAATATTCCGGTATAATGATATTGAAAGAAATAATATCATTTTTTAAAAAATAACATCCCTTATTATCCCTTACAATCCCTTACAATCCCTTACTTCAAAAGAGCAGTACTCCTGACTGGAATAACGCTGAACGAACTTGCACCGTATAGCAACACTCAAGATATCAAAATACTCACAAGAATACACTCGATATATAGAGAGAGAAATAGAGAGAAAACTTCAGTTTCTGGTGTGATTTTCAATTCTAACCTAAGCACCCTATTTATAGGAAATTGCTTAGAACACCAAAGCAGAAAATTTAATATAATATTAATTATATATATATAAATTTTCAAGCCCACCTTTGAAGATCTGAATTCAGCACATTTTAACAACCAGTGGGCCCCACCATCTCACAAAAAAACGTTTTTCTCAAAATAATTAACTTAAACTCCCAAAAATCAATTATTTCGGAACTTCAGAACTTCAATAATTCATAATAAATAGCCATTTGATCAGAAAATTCAAATCTCGAGAGTTTTTATAGGAAATTCAATTCTCTACAACTTTGCAGAAGAAAGTTTTTCCAAATTCCAAACAGAAATTGGCCGAAATCCACAAACGGTTGATTTTATAGTCAATAATAATTTTCGGTCAAAAATTGTGTCCACCAACACACAAAACATGTGTTAAACATTTAATCCAACAAAAATACTCTCCCTCCTCATTTATTCATGTATCCCACATTTATTGTAAAAATATCACCATTAATATATTATTAAAATAATATATTTAAATGAATTATTTTATCAGAAAAAGATAAAATATTAATTTTCAACAATTGACACATTAAAATTTTTTTCCATCTATATCCACATAAAATTAATATTTTCCTCATCATATAAATTAATAATTAATTATTCACAAATAATATTACAGAATCTCATTACTGACAACTAGGCAGTTCCCAGGAAAGAGGGGGCTTTCCAATAAGGATCTATTCCTTACTGGCGCGCAATTAGATGACCAAACCTCTCCTTAGACAGAACTTTCTAGACATTGTCAATAATGTTATCTAATAATATTATTCAGATAATATGAATTATTGCTCCGATAATAGAAAATACTGTGTAGTGACAATTATTAAAACAACAGTAATATAAAATATCAACGCAGCAATTATTAATAAAATAAAATATTAAACAGTAATTACTGTAACCATTATTGAGTAGTGCCTTCTTACGTAAGAATCAATAATTGGTGCAATACCGTGTGCTACTGTGCAACAACGCGTATTACTGTGTTTTAACCACCGGGTATTCTCACAGTGTTAACGGTAACAACTACGCCGTTATTTATAAACAACTTACTCTTGTCGTTTTCTTCATCCAATCGCTTTCCGTTATGGGGCCCACAAAAGACTGCGCCGTCGTACGAATATTCTCCGACAGTAAGAATATTCCACGACCAAGCGAATATTCCCCGACAACAATGAATATTTTATAACCACTTGTGTATTTCGAAAAAAAATTTCATATATCACCCTTAACTTTAACATTTATCAATTTAACCACTTACTAAATAGTAATTATAAGAAAAATTGAATACTTTTATTTCATAAAATTCGGAGTCTTACAATCTCCCCTCCTTATGAAATTTCGTCCTCGAAATTTACGTACCTGGTATTTCAAAGAGTTGAGAATACCTTGCTTTCATTTCAGATTCCATCTTTCCTGTCATCATAATTTCTTCATTGCCCATCTCCTGTATTTCAGATATCATTCTAGAATACAGCTTCAAAACAAAGGTTAATTGAACAAATTAACATATCACATAATATCCCGATATTATGACTGACCAACAAATAAGCTTAGGTAGGACACACTAGCGAAGGATTTACTCGTCTCTCTCCTCCTAGTCCTATTCCTCGATCTCCGCCAGAGATCATATCCCTAAGCTCTGATACCAACTGTGACGCCCCCAAAATAGGTTCATTCCATCCAACCTATTCTGAGTCGCCAAATACATGGTACAGAAAACAACTACAACTTTATTACAACAATTGTCGTGCAAAATATAATAACACATATGCTGTGAGTTTGGATACAAATATATACCAGTTGTGACTCATGTCCCAACCTTGGATAGCACGTCACAATGACACCTTACATAAAGGTATAGTCAAAAACTGTTTTAGAAATTAGAATCTTTGGAAAGTGCTCAAGGAAACCCTCGTACATGGGAAGCCATGCTTCTAGGTTATGATAGACATCATATGGCCACAGAATTATCCTTGGTTGACCCAATAGACCCCAAAGAAAAATGAGAAGATTACTATCATATTCTTCCCAATGGCGAGTCTTCTCTTGACATATCATTATCTCCACTGTCTCTAATTGAGAATTATACTTCAACCAAACTCCAAGATCATATAGGTAGTGCTTGTAGATATACTCAACAAGTGGATGTGCACAACCATGTCTTATGATGACACGAGGTTATGTGTCGTTAGACATCTTGTATGATAGTGGCAAAACACCCTTCCAACGTTGGGTTCGCTTCACCCTAGATGATTCACCAAATATAACTACTAAATGATGACCACCGTTCTATTCCCCTGTTACCCCCGCTCGACCCAGCTACACTCTTATTACCTGAAAGAAATTGTGAAACAGAAGGGTGAGCACAACTAGCTCAGTAAAGAATATCATGACTAAAGATAATTAAATTATCAATAGCCTTCAACAGAATTAAATCAGAGATTTAGAACATATGGTAGATGATAAAAAATTTCAACCATAGTTGCAGCGGAACGAGCAATCCATTAGAAGAGTCAAATAGACTACAAAGTCTATTATCTTCTCCATGTTAAAAGTCCACCAACAATGTTTTATCCCTGTAACATTAATCAACAATTCCTGTCCACAATCACATGTATAACTCATAATCATAATTATAGTTCTAAATTCCTCTTCTCATCTAGAACGAAGATAATTTTCATCACTTGTCTTTACCTGAAACATCAAAGATCATGATTATACCAAATCACAGTTCATGTTTATAAGCATACTAATAATTTCATCTTTGCACTACGGGCCAAAGATATTCATCAACAACTCATCTTTGCACTACAGGCCAAAGATATTCCTCAACAGCTCATATTTGCACTATAAGCCAAATATATTATTATCTCAAAGAAATATATAATCATTTCAGAATTTATATAACCAATAATTATAACCATGTTGATCATTTCACCTTTGCACTTAAGCTAAAGATATTCAATTATAAATTCAATGGTCATGATCATACCAGTCAAAAATTCAACTTTTCACTACTGGACAAAGAGAACCCTAGTCATGATCATACAAATAATCTACCCATCTTTACACTCAAGTCAAAGAAAAATATCATCATTAGGGTTATAAAAATGTTATATATGATAAAAAAATAATATGATCAACATATAGTTTTAATCTCAAGAGTAATATTCATAAATCAACTACAATTTGGTTAGAAAAAGAAACCAATTTTGTCATGAATAGTAACTCGTGAATAGTAACCCATGAATAGTAACTCGTGAATAGTAACCCATGAATATTTTATAACCACTTGTGTATTTCGAAAAAAAAAATCATATATCACCCTTAACTTTAACATTTATCAATTTAACCATTTACTAAATAGTAATTATAAGAAAAATTGAATACTTTTATTTCATAAAATTCGGGGTCTTACAGTTTATATATATATATATATTATATTTTAAATTGTTAGTTGATTGAAAAATAATTCTGCAAAATAATTTCGTTCATGAACAGTGCACTTCTATTCTCCTATAAATAGAAGCTCATTCCTTCATTATTTCTTACGAATTCACTGAAACTTTAGAGAGAGAAATTATAGAAAAACTATAGAAAAGTATTCTGCTACTTCCCTACTCTTATACCCAGTTTCTTTTACGGTAAGGGGTATTATTTCTTTTGTATTCATGAAGAGAACTTCTGTTATTCCATTATTTATTATTCTGTTCGAATAACCTGTATACGCGGGATACCCTATATGTGACAACCCCAAAATAGGTCATTTCCATTCAACCTATTCTGAGTCGTCAAATACATGGTACAAAAAATAACTGTAACTTTATTACAACAATTATCGTGCAAAATACAACAACACATATGCTGTGAGTTTGGATACAAATATATACCAAATGTGACTCATGTTCCAACCGTGGACATCACCTCACAATGACACCTTACATAAAGGTATAGTCAAAAACTGTTTTAGAAATTAGAATCTTTGGGAAGTGCTCAAGGGAACCTTCGTACATGGGAGGCCATGCGTTTAGGTTATGATAGATATCATATGGCCACAGAATTATTCTTGGTTGATCCAATAGACCCCAAAGAAAAACGAGAAGATTACTATCATATTCTTCCCAATGGTGAGTCTTCTCTTGACATATCATTATCTCTACTGTCTCAAATTTAGAATTATACTTCAAACAAACACCAAGATTATATAGGTAGTGCTCGTATATATACTCAGTAACTGGATGAGCACATCCCTGTCTTATGATGACACGAGGTTGTATGTCGTTAGACATCTTGTATGATAGTGGCAAACCACCCTTCCAACGTTGGGTACACCTTACCCTATTGGATTCACCAAATAAAACTACTAAATGAACTTTTCTATACTGCTTCGGAGAACATCCACAGCTAGAGAATTGTGAAGCAAAAGGGTGAGCACAACTAGCTCAGTAAAGAATATCATGACTAAAGATAATTAAATTATCAATAGCCTTCATCAATAATAAATCAGAGATTTAGAACATATGGTAAATGATAAAAATTTCAACCATAGTTGCAGCGGAACGAGCAATCCATTAGAAGAGTCAAATAGACTATAAAGTCTATTATCTTCTTCATGTTAAAAATCCATCAACAATATTTTATCCCTGTAACATCAATCAACAATTCTGGTCCACAATCATATGAATAACTCATAATCATAACTGTAGTTCTAAATTCCTCTTCTCATCCAGGACGAAGATA
This sequence comes from Panax notoginseng, assembly GCA_016801055.1. Classification (NCBI taxonomy): domain Eukaryota; kingdom Viridiplantae; phylum Streptophyta; class Magnoliopsida; order Apiales; family Araliaceae; genus Panax; species Panax notoginseng. The sequence goes on along the minus strand of CM029013.1, from coordinate 33,410,914 downwards.
ATTTTCATCACCTATCTTTACCTGAAACATCAAAGATCATGGTTACACCAAATCACATTTCTTGTTCATAATCATACTAATAACTTCATCTTTGCACTACGACCAAAGATATTCATTTGTATCACCATTTGGTCATGTTTATCTAAACATCTGTTCATCTTTGCACTACTGGCCAAAGATATTCAACAACATGTCATCTTTGCACTACGGGCCAAAGATATTCATCAACAATTTATCTTTACACTACAGGCCAAAGATATTCATCAATATTTCATCTTTGCACTACAGGCCAAAGATATTAATATCTCAAAAAATATATAATCATTTCAGAATTTATATAAACAATAATTATAACCATGTTGATCAATTCACCTTTGCACTTAAGCTAAAGATATTCACTTATAAATTCAATGGTCATGATCATACCAATCAACGATTCAACTTTGCACTACTGGCCAAAGATAACCCATAGTCATGATCATACCAAAAATCTACCCATCTTTACACTCAAGTCAAAGAGAAATATCATCATTAGGATTATAAAAATGTTATATATAATAATAAAAATAATATGATCAACATCTAGTTTTAATCTCAAGAGTAATATTCGTAAATCAACTATAATTTGGTTAGAAAAAGAAACCAATTTTTATCGTGAATAGTAACTCGTGAATAGTAACTCATGAATAATAACTCGTGAATAGTAACTCATAAATAGTAAACCCGACACAAAAAGGTAGAAATTCCACAATAAAATCCCTACCAGTATTTCGGTATAATGATATTGAAAGAATAATATTTCTTAAGCTTATAAACAATTTATTTAAATTGTTTACACTTTACTATAATGCATTTAATCATTCTAAAATACCAAACTCATAAGATTTTATCACCAATAATCAAAACCCTCATCAAAAATCTGCATATACCTCATATAGGATTCTCAAGTCATAAAATCTTATTTTCCAATTTTCTTACTTCACAAAACATATTTAATTCATTTACTCATAACTAGACTATTTTCATGAAAAATACCAAATCAGTTCCAAAAATATTTTTTTTCTGAGATTTAGCATAATATAGTCCCATAGTGAACATATATTTTTCTCAGAATTTTTAAAAGTCATTTACTATTTTTCATATGGCCAAAACAGCCGAATATTTAGACATTTATCAAAAATTATACTTTTGTCCAAAAATTCTAAAATTTACAGAGTATACTTCTATCATATACATGTACTCTCAATAAAAATTTCATCAATTTGGAGTTAACCACAAGGAATTATAAGCGGTTACTTTTAAAATAGTCTTTTCTCATAAAATTCATAACTCTCAATCTATACATCCAAAAATCACCATTTTTGGACACAATCAAGAAAACTCATCAAAATATCATTTCAAATTTTTCCAGAATTTTTGAAGGTCAGAAAAATTACGAAACTGAAAAACATAACAACCCTTAAAATTCCTTACTATCCCTTACCTCAAAAGAGCAGTATTTCTGACTGGAATACAAAGCCGAAGGAAACTTGCACTGAATAGCAACTCTCAAAGTATCTAAATACTCACAAAATATGCTTCATAATATAGAGAGAGAAAAGAGAGAAAACTTGTTTCTGGTGTGATTTTCAATTATAACTTAGCCCTCTATTTATAGGAAAATTTTAGTAGGCTTGACCTGCAACCTGATGGCTTTACCTGCTACTATTCTCACCCACCACATTTGAAATATAATTCAGCACATTTCTTCACCAACCACAAGTGGGGCCCACCAATTCTAGAATTTTCCATCAAAATGATAAACTCCGAAAATTCAACAATTTCTGAACCAGTCATCTTGTAAAATTCATAATAAATCATACGTTCATTTTTAACGGTTCAAAATTTGTGGACATATACTCAACTTATATATGTATAACATATCCAAAAATTATCACGATCCAACGGTCGGATTAAAAATTATAACCCCCGCAAAATATCTCAAAAACCCTGATTTTTTAATACCTCCATTCCGACAAAAATACGGATAAAAACATCAACATTAACTCCTTCATTTTTAACCACAAAAATATATCCCTCGTTTATATCCACATAAAATAAATATTTTCTTATCATATGAATCAATAATTAATTATTCACAAAAAATATTATAGAATCACATTTATGACAACCAGGCCGTTCCCAGGAAAGAGGGGGCTTTCCAATAAGAATTTTTCCTTACTGGCGCGCAATTAGGTGACCAAACCTCTCCTTAGACAGAATTTTCTAGACATTGCCAATAATGTTATCTAATAATATTATTCAAATAATATGAATTATTGATCTGATAATGAGAAATACTGTGCAGTGACAATTATTGAACAACAATAATATAAAATTTCAACGTAGCAATTATTGAATCAATAAAATAAAATATTGAACAGTAATTACTGTAACAATTATTGAGTAGTGCCTTCTTACGTAAGAATCAATAATTTCAAAAATACTATGCAATACCGTGTGCTACTGTGCAATAACGCGTATTACTGTATTTTAACCACCGGGTATTCCAACAGTGTTAACGGTAACAACTACGCCGTTATTTGTAAAAACTCAAATTTGTCGTTTTCTTTACCCGACAGTTATTCGTTATGGGGCCCACAAATAGCTGCGCCGTCGTACGAATATTCCCCGACAGAAAGAATATTCCACGACCAAACGAATATTCCCCGACAACAATGATTATTTTATAACCACTTGCTTATTTTGAAAAAAAATTCATATTTCACCCATAACTTTAAATTTTTATCAATCTAACCATTTACTGAATAGTAATTATAAGAAAAATTGAATACTTTTATTTCATAAAATTCGGGGTCTTACAATCTCCCCTCCTTATGAAATTTCGTCCCCGAAATTTACGTACCTGGTATTTCGAAGAGTTGAGAATACCTTGCTTCCATTTCAGATTCTATCTCTCAGATCATCATGATTTCTCCATTGCTCATCTCCCATGATAACTTCATTTGGGTTCCTCATTTGTTGGGAAGTCATAACAACTGCCATCCCTCGAACTACTCGGCTTTGACTTGTCTGGAGCAACATTTGGCGTTATCATTACCGTTGGAATATATCTTTCTATAGGACATATTCCTCCCTCAACTGCCTCTTCGTACTCCTCATTCATGATCTGAATCATCAATCTTCGATCCATATCGGATTCAGGTTGACCGCTATGTACAGGGTAATTCAAAACTCGATGTTGGGTTCTCCCAATTGCTTTGCAAAAAGAGAAATTCATATCATCTATTTTAGCCTTCTTAGATCGAACATCTCTTTCCACAATATCCACGTGTCGTGCGGCTTTTGCCCATGCATCACTTATTCTCACTCGTTCAGTTTTTTCTTCTTTCAGCTCAGATTCTATTTTTATCATCTTATACTCTGCCAAAGAATGCTTCTGTTCAAGCATCACATATCGGGTAACACAAGCTTGAATTGTTGCATCCTTTTGTTCCACGACCGCCTATCGTTCTTCTGCATGCTCTTCTAACTCATTAATACGATTTTGAAATTCTACATTTTGATCATATAATACCTCTAATAAACTCTCCTCTAGTACTTCTTCTTCCTCTTCTTCCTCAGTCTCAGCTGTTACCTCTGCGACTATCTCGGGTGTAACTATCAATTCTTCACTCACCACATGGATATCTCTAATTCTTTCTTCGTCTGACATCACATTATCACGGTTAGTGATTAGAGGTATCCCCACAGTCTCATTCACTCCATTGTTAGCATTCTCAGCTGCCATTCTCAAATACTGCCATAAAACAAGGGTTAATTATGTAACGACCCCAAAATAGGTCCATTCCATCCAACCCATTCTGAGTCGTCAAATACATGGTACAGAAAACAACTACAACTTTATTACAACAATTGTCGTGCAAAATACAACAACACATATGCTGTGAGTTTGGATACAAATATATACCAAATGTGACATTGGACGCCATCATGTATCAGCACTTCACAAAGGTACCTTACATAAAAGTATAGTCAAAAACTGTTCTAGAAATTAGAATCTTTGGGAAGTGCTCAAGGAAACCTTCGTACATGGGAGGCCACGTGTCTAGGTTATGATAGATATCATATGGTCACAGAATTATCCTTGGTTGACCCAATAGACCCCAAAGAAAAACGAGAAGATTACTATCATATTCTTCCCAATGGTGAGTCTTCTCTTGACTTATCATTATCTCCACTGTCTCTAATTGAGAATTATACTTCAAACAAACACCAAGATTATATAGGTAGTGCCCATAGATATACTCAGCAAGTGGATGAGCACAACCCTGTCTATGATGACACGAGGTTGTATGTCATTAGACATCTTGTATGATAGTGACAAAACACCCTTCCAACGTTGGGTTCGCCTCACCCTATTTTCTTCACCAAATATAACTACTAAATGATGACCACCGTTCTATTCCCTTGTTACCCCCGCTCGACCCAGCTACACTCTTATTACCTGAAAGGAATTGTGAAGCAAAAGGGTGAGCACAACTAGCTCAGTAAAGAATATCATGACTAAAGATAATTAAATTATCAATAGCCTTCATCAATAATAAATCAGAGATTTAGAACATATGGTAAATGATAAAAATTTCAACCATAGTTGCAGCGGAACGAGCAATCCATTAGAAGAGTCAAATAGACCATAAAGTCTATTATCTTCTCCATGTTAAAAGTCCACCAACAATGTTTTATCCCTGTAACATCAATCAACAATTCATGTCCACAATCACATGAAACTCATAATCGTAATTGTAGTTCAAATTCCTTTTCTCATCCAGGACGAAGATAATTTTCATCACCTATCTTTACCTGAAACATCAAAGATCATGGTTACACCAAATCACATTTCCTGTTCATAATCATACGAATAACTTCATCTTTGAACTACGGCCAAAGATATTCATTTGTATCACCAGTTGGTCATGTTCATCTCATCATCTGCTCATCTTTGCACTACTGGCCAAAGATATTCAACAACATGTCATCTTTGCACTACGGGCCAAAGATATTCATCAACAATTCATCTTTGCACTACAGGCCAAAGATATTCATCAATAATTCATCTTTGCACTACAGGCCAAAGATATTCCTCAACAGTTCATATTTGCACTACGGCCAAATATATTAATATCTCAAAGAAATATATAATCATTTCAGAATTTATATAAACAATAATTATAACCATGTTGATCAATTCACCTTTGCACTTAAGCTAAAGATATTCACTTATAAATTCAATGGTCATGATCATACCAGTCACAATTTAACTTTGCACTACAGGCCAAAGAGAACCCTAGTCATGATCATACCAATAATCTACCCATCTTTACACTCCAGTGAAAGAGAATTTCAACATCAGGGTTATAAAAATGTTATATATGATGATAAAAATAATATGATCAACATATAGTTTTAATCTCAAGAGTAATATTCGTAACTCATGAATAGTAACCCCGACACAAAAGATAGAAATTCTACAATAAAATTCATACCAATATTTCGGTATAATGATATTGAAAGAATAACATTACTTAAATTTATAAACAATTTATTTTAATTGTTTACACTTTACTAATTAATGCATTTAATCATCATAAAATGCCAACTCTTACAATTTCATCATCAATAACCAAAACCCTCATCAAAAATCTGCATATACCTCATATAGGATTCTCAAGCCATAAAATCCTATTTTTCAATTTTTTTCTTCACAAAACATATTTAATTCATTTACTCATAACTAGACCATTTTCATGAAAAATACCAAATCAGTTCCAAAAATATTTTTTTTCTGGAATTTAGCATAATATAGTCCCATAGTGAACATATATTTTTCTCAGAATTTTTAAAAGTCATTTACTATTTTTCATATGGCCAAAATAGCCGAATATTTAGACATTTATCAAAAATTGTACTTTTGTCTAAAAATTCTGAAATTTACAGAGTATACTTCTATCATATACATGTACTCCCAATAAAAATTTCATCAATTTTGGAGTTAACCACAAGGAATTATAAGCGGTTACTTTTAAAATAGTCTTTTCTCATAAAATTCATAACTCTCAATCTATACATCCAAAAATCACCATTTTTGGACACAATCAATAAAACTCATCAAAATATCATTTCAAATTTTTCCAGAATTTTTGAAGTTCAGAAAAATTACGAAACTGAAAATCATAACAACCCTTAAAATCCCTTACTATCCCTTACTATCCCTTACCTCAAAAGAGCAGTACTTCTGACTGGATATCGGATATGATGCTGAAGGAAACTTGCACTGATGAATAGCAACTCACCAAGTATCTAAAAACTCACAAAATATGCTTCATAATATAGAGAGAGAAAGAGAGAAAACTTATGTTTCTGGTGTGATTTTCAATTCTAACTTAGCCCTCTATTTATTAGAAAATTTTGTTAGGTTTGACCTGCAACCTGATGGCTTTACCTGCTACTATTCCCACCCACCACATTTGAAATATAATTCAGCACATTTCTTCACCAACCACAAGTGGGGCCCACCAATTCTAGAATTTTCCACCAAAATGATAAACTCCGAAAATTCAATAATTTCTGAACCAGTCATCTCGTAAAATTCATAATAAATCATACGTTCATTTTTAACGGTTCAAAATTTGTGGACATATACTCAACTTATATATGTATAACATATCCAAAAATTACCACGATCCAACGGTCGGATTAAAAATTATAACACCCGCAATATATCTCAAAAACCCTGATTTTTAATACCTCCATTCCGACAAAAATACGGATAAAAATCTCAACATTAACTCCTTCATTTTTTAACCACAAAAATATATCCCTCATTTATATCCACATAAAATAAATATTTTCTTATCATATGAATCAATAATTAATTATTCACAAATAATATTACAGAATCACATTTATGACAACCAGGCCGTTCCCAAGAAAGAGGGGGCTTTCCAATAAGAATTTCTCCTTACTGGCGCGCAATTAGATGACCAAACCTCTCCTTAGACAGAACTTTCTAGACATTGACAATAATGTTATCTAATAATATTATTCAAATAATATGAATTATTGATCTGATAAAGGAAAATACTGTGCAGCAACAATTATTGAAACAACAATAAAATAAAATATCAACGCAGCAATTATTGAATCAATAAAATAAAATATTGAACAGTAATTACTGTAACAATTATTGAGTAGTGCCTTCTTACGTAAAAATAAATAATTTCAAAAATACTATGCAATACCGTGTGCTACTGTGCAATAACGCGTATTACTGTATTTTAACTACCGGGTATTCCAACAGTGTTAACAGTAACAACTACGTCGTTATTTGTAAAAACTCAAATTTGTCGTTTTCTTCACCCGACAGTTATTCTGTTATGGGGCCAACAAATGGCTGCGCCGTCGTACGAATATTCCCCGACAGAAAGAATATTCCACGACCAAATGAATATTCCCCGACAACAATGATTATTTTATAACCACTTGCTTATTGGATTCACCAAATAAAACTACTAAATGAACTTTTCTATACTGCTTCGGGAGAACATTCACAGCTAGAGACCACCGTTCTATTTCCACGTTACCCTCGCTCGACCCAGTTACACTCTTATTACCTGAAAGGAATTGTGAAGCAAAAGGGTGAGCACAACTAGCTCAGTAAAGAATATCATGACTAAAGATAATTAAATTATCAATAGCATTCATCAATAATAAATCAGAGATTTAGAACATATGGTAAATGATAAAAATTTCAACCATAGTTGCAGCGGAACGAGCAATCCATTAGAAGAGTCAAATAAACTATAAAGTCTATTATCTTCTTCATGTTAAAAATCCATCAACAATATTTTATCCCTGTAACATCAATCAACAATTTTGGTCCACAATCATATGAATAACTCATAATCATAACTGTAGTTCTAAATTCCTCTTCTCATCCAGGACGAAGATAATTTTTATCACCTATCTTTACCTGAAACATCAAAGATCATGGTTACACCAAATTACATTTCTTGTTTGTAATCATACTAATAACTTCATCTTTGCACTACGGCCAAAGATATTCATTTGTATCACCAGTTGGTCATGTTTATCTCAACATTTGTTCATCTTTGCATTACTGGCCAAAGATATTTAACAACATGTCATCTTTGCACTACGGGCCAAAGATATTCATCAACAATTTATCTTTGCACTACAGGCCAAAGATATTCATCAATATTTCATCTTTGCACTACAGGCCAAAGATATTAATATCTCAAAGAAATATATAATCATTTCAGAATTTATATAAACAATAATTAGAACCATGTTGATCAATTCACCTTTGCACTTAAGCTAAAGATATTCACTTATAAATTCAATGGTCATGATCATACCAATCAACGATTCAACTTTGCACTACAGACCAAAGATAACCCATAGTCATGATCATACCAAAAATCTACCCATCCTTACACTCAAGTCAAAGAGAAATATCATCATTAGGGTTATAAAAATGTTATATATAATAATAAAAATAATATGATCAACATCTAATTTTAATCTCAAGAGTAATATTCGTAAATCAACTATAATTTGGTTAGAAAAAGAAACCAATTTTTATCGTGAATAGTAACTCGTGAATAGTAAACCCGACACAAAAAGGTAAAAATTCCACAATAAAATCCCTACCAGTATTTCGGTATAATGATATTGAAAGAATAATATTTCTTAAGCTTATAAACAATTTATTTAAATTGTTTACACTTTACTAAATAATGCATTTAATCATTCTAAAATATCAAACTCATAAGATTTTATCACCAATAATCAAAATCCTCATCAAAAATCTGTATATACCTCATATAGGATTCTCAAAGTCATAGAATCCTATTTTCCAATTTTCTTACTTCACAAAACATATTTAATTTATTTACTCATAACTAGACTATTTTCATGAAAAATACCAAATCAGTTCCAAAAATATTTTTTTTCTGAGATTTAGCATAATATAGTCCCATAGTGAACATATATTTTTCTCAGAATTTTTAAAAGTCATTTACTATTTTTCATATGGCCAAAACAGCCGAATATTTAGACATTTATCAAAAATTATACTTTCGTCCAAAAATTCTGAAATTTACATAGTATACTTCTATCATATACATGTACTCCTAATAAAAATTTCATCAATTTTGGAGTTAACCACAATGAATTATAAGCGATTACTTTTAAAATAGTCTTTTCTCATAAAATTCATAACTCTCAATCTATACATCCAAAAATCACCATTTTTTGACACAATCAAGAAAACTCATCAAAATATCATTTCAAATTTTTCTAGAATTTTTGAAGGTCAGAAAAATTACGAAACTGAAAACCATAACAACCCTTAAAATTCCTTACTATCCCTTACCTCAAAAGTGCAGTATTTCTGACTGGAATGCAAAGCCGAAGGAAACTTGTACTGAATAGCAACTCTCAAAGTATCTAAATACTCACAAAATATGTTTCATAATATAGAGAGAAAAAGAGAGAAAACTTGTTTCTGGTGTGATTTTTAATTCTAACTTAGCCCTCTATTTATAGGAAAATTTTAGTAGGCTTGACCTGCAACCTGATGGCTTTACCTGCTACTATTCTCACCCACCACATTTGAAATATAATTCAGCACATTTCTTCACCAACCACAAGTGGGGCTCACCAATTCTAGAATTTTCCATCAAAATGATAAACTCCGAAAATTCAACAATTTCTGAACCAGTCATCTTGTAAAATTAATAATAAATCATACGTTCATTTTTAACGGTTCAAAATTTGTGGACATATACTCAACTTATATATGTATAACATATCCAAAAATTATCACGATCCAACGGTCGGATTAAAAATTATAACCCCCGCAAAATATCTCAAAAACCCTGATTTTTTAATACCTCCATTCCGACAAAAATACGGATAAAAACATCAACATTAACTCCTTCATTTTTAACCACAAAAATATATCCCTCGTTTATATCCACATAAAATAAATATTTCATTATCATATGAATCAATAATTAATTATTCACAAATAATATAACAGAATCACATTTATGACAACCAGGCCGTTCCCAGGAAAGAGGGGGCTTTCCAATAAGAATTTTTCCTTACTGACGCGCAATTAGGTAACCAAACCTCTCCTTAGACAGAACTTTCTAGACATTGCCAATAATGTTATCTAATAATATTATTCAAATAATATGAATTATTGATTTGATAATGGAAAATACTGTGCAGTGACAATTATTGAACAACAATAATATAAAATTTTAACGTAGCAATTATTGAATCAATAAAATAAAATATTGAACAGTAATTACTATAACAATTATTGAGTAGTGCCTTCTTACGTAAGAATCAATAATTTCAAAAATACTATGCAATACCGTGTGCTACTGTGCAATAACGCGTATTACTGTATTTTAATCACCGGGTATTCTAACAGTGTTAACGGTAACAACTACGCCGTTATTTGTAAAAACTCAAATTTATCGTTTTGTTCACCCGACAGTTATTCGTTATGGGGCCCACAAATAGCTGCGCCGTTGTACGAATATTCTCCGACAGAAAGAATATTCCACGACCAAACGAATATTCCCCGACAACAATGATTATTTTATAACTAGTTGCTTATTTTGAAAAAAAATTCATATTTCACCCATAACTTTAAACTTTTATCAATTTAACCATTTACTGAATAGTAATTATAAGAAAAATTGAATACTTTTATTTCATAAAATTCGGGGTCTTACACTATACTTGGTGAAATTCTTCTGTTATTCTATTCTTTATTATTCTGTTAGAATATTCTGTCTATGCGTTTTACGCCGGGCCTGGTTCCATTATTTATTATTCTGTCGGGATATCTTGTCGGTGCGTTTACGCATGACCTGGTTCCGTTATTTATTATTCTGTTGGAATAACCTGTCTGTGCGGTCTATTGCATGCCTGATGATTTCTTTTGTTATTCCATTCTTTATTATACTCAGTTTTTTAAAGTTTTGGCTTTTATACTCCATGAAATTAGTGGAATATCCTTGATATTTGCGCTTCATCCAGTATATTTTCATGGAAATATTCTTCTAAGCATTCTTGAATTTAACTGCACAAAGCAGTATCATGTTAATAATTTGGACGTTATTGGTTACTGGATTAATTAAATCTTAAACTTGTTTTATTGAATTCTTATATCATTGTCATCATTCTCATGTTTATATTTTGTTGAAAGTCATATGTGGCATGTAGTGCATAGATGGACTTGGTATGATTATAACTATGGATTATTCGGTGTAATCATGTCCGTAATATTACAAATGATGTGGTAAAAGTCCTCATTGACCCGTAGTGCATTGATGGACAGTTGTTGGCATGATCATGACCATTGATGAATACACGAATATCCTTGGCCCGTAGTGCATGTATTATTTGTGGTTGTGATACTAATGAATATCCTTGGTCGTAGTGCAGGGATGATGTGGATTATTTTTTAAGTTGAGTCCCAGCGATAAAAGTGATGAAAAACCTTTTAAATCATAAAAGATAGTAGATTTTATTCTATACTTGACTCTTTTAATGGATTGCTTATTCCGCTGCAGTTAAACTTGATGTGTATTATATTGTATCAGTTTAACACTGTTGAAGGCTAATGATAATTTATTCTGCATTATCTTAGCCATAATATTTCTTACTGGGCTAGTTGAGCTCACCCTTTCTTTCATTGTTATCTTCAGGAAATGAGAACGTAGCCGGGACTAGTCGGGAAATGGAGTGACGGTCCAGATGATAGTATTAGTAGTCCTCACTATTCTGTTAAATAGTGTGATAATAAATGTAATGAGGACTTATTCTGAGAGTGGATATTGTCTAGAAGACAGTATTTGTATTAAAACTCATAGCTCTTTTGTTATATATTAAAGATTGTATTTGTATTCTGTACCATGTATTTGACGACTCAGAATAGGTGATGTATTCCTATTTTGGGGGCGTCACAGTTGTAAACCTTGATACAAAACAAAAACAACCCTGCATAATGATGCTTCTGGTTAAACATCAACAATTCTAGCGAAAAAGGGAAATAATTGTTTCAGTCTCATTTCCTCTTTTTTCCCTACAAAAATCAAAATCAGCAACACACAAATAGAACACTGCTAAGCCTCTCAAATGGCACTCACGTAATAATCTAATCAGGAAAAACAATAGTAGCCACTCTAGGGTTATCCTCAAAAATTTGGACTATATACAAATCAAGCTTTAGTTTTTACAATTTCTTTACTATTAAATTTGTTCAAACAATACTTGAAGTCAAATGGTATAGATGTGAAGAATAAAGTTTTATTAAATACCTTTTCAAGCTCATAAAGTCTTCCCACTGCCTTATCGATTAAAATTTATCGGAACAAATCAATCTTTCGATCCTCATAAACACCTAGCCAAATCAAAGAACTTCTTAGTGTTACATCTCACAATAATGCAAGTTTGTGGATAAAATCTGTGATGCCTCCAGAATAGCTCCACACGACCCAAGGATATTCGTTAGTATCACATTAACGAATTATCCATGCACTACGGGCTAAGAATATTCGTTAGTATCACTAGTGATCATAATCATGTCAAACAACTATTCATCTATGCACTTCGGGCCAAAGAGGACTTTTACCACATCATTTGTCTGTAACATTACAGGTCATGATTATACCAATACAAAATTTCTAGTCATAATCATACCAATCAACAGTCCATCTATGCACTACGGGCCAAATATGACTTTTACCACAACATAAGCATGAGGATGATGACAATAATATCAGGAATCAATAAAGTGAGATCAATGATAAATATTAAAGATTTATAATTTAATTTATTCAGAGTTCAATAATGTCCAAATGGTCAACATGATGATCAAAACGTGTATTCAATTTAAGAATAAGATTCATATATCAAAGATAATTTGGTCAGAAAAGAAATTAATTTTATCGTAAATAGTACCCCAGGTAAATAGTACTCGAGTGAATAATACCCCGTCATGCAAAGTACCTCGAATAAATAGTACTTCTAGTGAATAGTACCCGAATGAATAGTATCCCGTCATGCAAAGTGTAACGCCCCGAAATCCGGTCTATCTTCACACCCGGATTCCGTATGTCACGAGTACATCATTCATCCAACATACATCATTATATACTAAAATATAACAACATACACTCTCAAATTCCAAGTTCTGGAAACCTTATAACCTCTTTCATTACAAATAATGATAATACATTATTCATTTCATCTTATAATAGTGACTTTTATCCGCCACCAAGGATACATAACAGTTCATTAAGCTAGTCTATAATTCAATTTCATCTTTCTATATTACAAGTATTTACTTGATCTTCTCGCTCATTCACATTCTGAATGGCACTTCATCTGAAAACCGTCAGCTTGATCTTTACAGGATCCTTAAGTTCTTCTAACCTTGTTCGCTAAAAATATTTTTCATTTAAAAGCAAGTGTGAGCATTCAAATGCCCAACAAGTCATAACAGTTGAACAAACAACTTCAAGAGTTTAAACATTTCTTCAGAATTTCGATAACCGAACAAAGGTTATGAAGCAGCTTGAATAACAGGAATAGTCTCGATTCCTATCATCCTAAAATATCATTCACTTTGAGACGTTTACTTCCCGATCTCATAACTTCTTCGTTATAACTCGGAACGAGGTCGTTTCAAAACCATTCTCTTCCTTATCTTACGTACTTCAATACCCCTTGGACAAAATTTCATTCTGAATCCATTAACGTGCCATTCAATTGGCTTCATCTTCACCCTTCGTTCATTTTTACGCTTTAACGCTCTTCGTTTATTCGTCTGTAATTCGGTCATCCGAACTCGGAACTCGTTCGTTCTTGAGTCTAAGACTCACATTTTCTATATTCTCTTACTTTCTTATGAAACCCTACACGTTTAGGTTCATTTACTAACTTTCTAATTCTCGTTTGTCTTTTACGAAATTTCGCCATAACTTCGTTATAGGTACGTTTTAATCCGTTCTTCATGAACGTTTCTACCGTTCCTAACCAAGCAAAACACATCTAACTTATACGCGATGGTTTTAAATTTGTCCATCAACAACAATTATCCTACGATGGTTTTAAAGTTGTCCATCAACAACGTTCTTCGTGTTCTTCGCGTATTCTTCATTTTAATCGATATTTTATATTACAATTTCACTTTTTATTAGAATTTGATATCATAGAACACTATTCCTTACTTATTTCACCTACTCATTCATAATATTCATTCGGATCGCTCAAAATCCTCACGAATCTTATACTTCCTTAAGAAATTTATAAACTAAACTTCTAATTCTCATTTTTTTTATTTTCTTATGATTTTAATCATATGAAATCATTACTAACATCTTTTACTCCTTATTCTCATTAAGTTATATTTTAAACATATTAAACTTAAAGAAAATATTAGAAGAGACTAGGGTTCGGATTACCGTTCTGCTTTAATCTTTTTTCGTCGGACAAATTTTGTACACGGGTTAGCCTTTCCTACTCCTCTTCCCATTCGAACTCTCTCTCTCTCTCTCTCAAATGTCTTAGGATTTTCAAAATCCCAAAACAATGAAATGAGTTTCCTATTTATAGAAATCCAAAGTTAGGGGTAATTTAGTCATTTCGCCCCCCTTAACCTCCTTACTATTTCACCTCCTTACTATTTCAAACTTAGCCACCAAGTTTACTTAGCCTCCACACTTACTTAACCATTAAGTTTGCTTAGCCCTTAAGTTTGCTTACTCATTACTTATAAGCACTGTACTTAGCCATTAAGTATAAGCATTTTACTTAGCTATTACTTAACTTATCCCTTACTTAGCCTTTAAGACTAAATCGTATTCTACGCATCGCATTCTCGTATTATCTTCATATATAGTTCGTACGATATTCGTATTATACGTCGTAATAATATTCGTACTATACTCGTATAATAACTAGTATTACACTCGTATTTCTTACGCATAATAACCTTAATTATTATACGAAATCATTAAATTCTCGGAACTTACTTTTCCTAACCCTTAGGTTTTAAGTCCGTAGGCGAAAACTTCGTTTTTTTTTCATAACTAAAATATTATTGAATATTCCATCACGTCTCAAAATTATACGTAATCATTAATTTCTCGGAATTTCAAAATAAATCTCCGAGCAGAAACTGATGAATAGTGCCTATTTACGCTTTTTTTCCCATAAATATTTTTGTTCCCGAAAATTTTTTATTTTCGTCTTGAAAATTCTTACTCGTTCAATCTAGCTCGTAGCCAGAATACTCCCGACTAATAATCATCCTAGGTTCTAGAACGATTAATAAATACATAGCACAGAATAGTATTAATAAAAATTTATTTTATTAATAACTAATTATTTAAACTTAAATTCTAAACAATCCGGATTCTCCAGGTTGTTACACAAAGTCCCCCAAATAAATAATACCCCGAGTGAATAGTATCCCGTCATTCAAAGTACCCCGAGTGAAAATATTACAATTTAATAAAAAAGTTTAGACCAATATTTCAATGAAACGATACTAGATGAAGCGCAAAACTCAAGGATATTCTACTAATTTCATGGATTATAGAAGTAATACTTACCATAGTAAGTTTAGATTTAAGAATATGAAAAGAAATAATATACGAAACTACAAATAGATTTTCACATGTCGTGCGATAATTCGCGTAGATAGATTATTCCTATGGATTAAAGGATGAATACGAAAAATAATATCTCTTACGAATACGAAAGAAATAATACCCCTTACAAAATACAATAGTGAAGCAGCAGAATACTCTTCTTCTTTCTCTCTATAGTTTATCTTGTGAGTCTTAATAAATTAGTGATAATGAAATAAGAAATAAACTTCTATTTATAAGAGAATGAACTAAATAGTAACTGATTCATGGACGATCCATATTGATTTAATATTAAAACAACAACCAACGATCCATATTGATTTACTATTAAAACCACAACCGACGGTCCATAAAATTTATACATCTCCCTATGGAATAATAAGTCAAACTTACAATGAACGCCTCATGATAAACCCCTCTATTTATATAAAAAAATTGAATAAATATTTACCACAAATCACTTATCTTTAATAAACACATTTTTAATCTTTTAACAATTAATCATCATTAATATTGTAACTCACAATATTGACAACCAGGTCATTCACAGGAAATAGGGAGCTTTCAGATAAGAATTTTTGTGACGACCCCAAAACAGGTCTATCCCATCCAATCTATTTTGAGTTGCCAAATACATGGTACAGA
The DNA here is from genome assembly GCA_016801055.1 of Panax notoginseng. Classification (NCBI taxonomy): domain Eukaryota; kingdom Viridiplantae; phylum Streptophyta; class Magnoliopsida; order Apiales; family Araliaceae; genus Panax; species Panax notoginseng. The sequence goes on along the minus strand of CM029013.1, from coordinate 33,394,505 downwards.
AAATAACTACAACTTTATTACAATAATTGTCGTGCAAAATATAACAACACGTATGCTGTGAGTTTGGATACAAATATATACTAAATGTGACTCATGTCTCAACCGTGGACAACACCTCACAATGATACCTTACATAAAGGTATAGTCAAAAACTGTTTTAGAAATTAGAATATTTAGAAAGTGCTCAAGGAAACCTTCATACATGGGAGGCCATGCGTCTAGGTTATGATAGATATCATATGGCCACAGAATTATCCTTGGTTGACCCAATAGACCCCAACAAAAACGAGAAGATTACTATCATATTTTTCCCAATGGTGAGTCTTCTCTTGACATATCATTATCTCCACTGTCTCTAATTGAGAATTATACTTCAAACAAACACTAAGATTATATAGGTAGTGCTCGTAAAGATACTCAGCAAGTGGATGAGCACAACCCTGTCTTATGATGACACGAGATTGTATGTCATTAGACATCTTGTATGATAGTGACAAAACACCCTTCCAACGTTGGGTTCGCCTCACCCTATTTTATTTACCAAATATAACTACTAAATGATGACCACCTTTCTATACTGCTTAGGGAGAACTCCACAGCTAGAGACCACCGTTCTGTTCCCTTGTTACCCCCGCTCGACCTAGCTACACTCTTATTACCTGAAAAGGAATTATGAAGCAAAAGGGTGAGCATAACTAGCCTAGTAAAGAATATCATGACTAAAGATAATTAAATTATCAATAGCCTTCATCAGTAATAAATCAGAGATTTAGAACATATGGTAGATGATAAAACTTCTCAACCATATATAGCTACAGCGGAACGAGCAATCCATTAGAAGAGTCAAATAGGCTATAAAGTCTATTATCTTCTCCATGTTAAAAATTTACCAACAATATTTTATCCCTGTAACATCACTGAACAGTTCCTTTTCACAATCATATGAATAACTCATAATCATAATTGTGATTCTAAATTTTTCTTTGCAACCAGGACGAAGAATATTTTCATCACCTGTCTTTACCTGAAACATCAAAGATCATGGTTATACCAAATCACAGTTCCTGTTCATAATCATGCTAATAAATCCATCTTCGCACTACGGCCAAAAATATTCATCAACAAACCATCTTTGCACTACGGGCCAAAGATATTCAACAACAGTTCATCTTCGCACTACAGGCCAAAGATATTCATCAACAAGTCATCTTTGCACTACATGCCAAAGATATTCAACAACAGGTCATCTTTGCATTACGAGCCAAAGATATTCATCAACAACTCATCTTTGCACTACAGACCAAAGATATTCAACAACAAGTCATCTTTGATTACGAGCTAAAGATATTAATCAATAATTCATCTTTGCACTACGGGCCAAAGATATTCATCAATAATTCATCTTTGCACTACAGGCCAAAGATATTCCTTAACAGTTCATATTTGCACTACAGGCCAAATATATTCATATCTCAAAGAAATATATAATCATTTTAGAACTTATATAAACAATAATTATAACTATGTTGATACATTCACCTTTGCACTTAAGCTAAATATATTCAATTATAAATTCAATGGTCATGATCATACCAGTCACAATTCAACTTTTCTACTACTGGCCAAAGAGAACCCTAGTCATGATCATACCAATAATCTACCCATCTTTACACTCAAGTGAAAGAGAAATTCAACATTAGGGTTATAAAAATGTTATATATGATAATAAAAATAATATGATCAACAACTGTATTTATTTTTAAGAGCAACAATCATAAATCAACGATAATTTGGTCAGAAAAAGAAACCAATTTTTGTCATGAATAGTAACTCGTGAATAGTACTCCGTATTCGTATATGGTACCGTATACGTGAATAGTGTCGTATACGTGAATATTAATCCCGACTCAAAGAGATAAAAATTATACAATAAAATTCATACCAATATTTCAGTATAATGATATTGAAAGAATAACATCATTATGAAGAATATAACATCCCTTACTATCCCTTACCTCAAAAGTGCAGTATTTCTGACTGGAATGCAAAGCCGAAAGAAACTTGCACTGAATAGCAACTCTCAAAGTATTTAAATACTCACAAAATATACTTCATAATATAGAAAGAGAAAGAGAGAAAGCTTATGTTTCTGGTGTGATTTTTAATTCTAACTTAGCCCTCTATTTATAGGAAAATGTTGGCACGCCGAAGCAGACTTAACCTGTAACCTGATGGCTTTACCTGTTACTATTCCCACCCACCACAAAAAATCTCAGAATATTTCTTTACCAACCAAGAGTGGGGCCCACCAATTCTAGAATTTTCCACCAAAATGATTAACTCCGAAAATTCAACAATTTCTGAACCAGTCATCTCGTAAATTTCATAACAAATCATACGTTCATTTTTAACGGTTCGAAATTTGTGGACATATACTCAACTTATATATGTATAACATATCCAAATATTACCACGATCCAACGGTCGGATTAAAAATTATAACCCTCGCAAAATATCTCAAAAACCCTAATTTGATTTTCAATACCTCCATTCCGACAAAAATACAGATAAAATACCTCAACATTAACTCATTCATTTTTAACCACAAAAATATATCCCTCATTTATATCCACATAAAATAAAAATTTCCTTATCATATGAATCAATAATTAATTATTCACAAATAATATTACAGAATCACATTTATGACAAACAGGCCGTTCCCAGGAAAGAGGGGGCTTTCCAATAAGAATTTCTCCTTACTGACGCGCAATTATGTGACCAAACCTCTCCTTAGACAGAACTTTCTAGACATTACCAATAATGTTATCTAATAATATTATTCAAATAATATGAATTATTGATCTGATAATGGAAAATACTGTGCAGTGACAATTATTGAAACAACAATAATATAAAATATCAACGCAGCAATTATTGAATCAATAAAATAAAATATTGAACAGTAACTACTGTAACAATTATTGAGTAGTGCCTTCTTACGTAAGAATTAATAATTAAAAAAAATACTGTGCAATACCGTGTGCTACTGTGCAACTACGCGTATTATTGTATTTTAACCACCGGGTATTCCAACAGTGTTAACGGTAACAACTACGCCGTTATTTATAAAAATTCAATTTTGTCATTTTCTTCATCCGACGGTTATTCTGTTATGGGGCCCAAAAATGGCTGCGTCGTCGTACGAATATTCTCCGACAGAAAGAATATTCCACGACCAAACGAATATTCCCCGACAACAATGAATATTTTATAACCACTTGTGTATTTTGAAAAAATTTCACATTTCACGCATAACTTTAACTTTTTATCAATTTAACCATTTACTGAATTGTAATTATAAGAAAATTTGAATACTTTTATTTTATAAAATTCGGGGTCTTACAATCCCCCCACCTTATGAAATTTCGTCCCCGAAATTTACGTACCTGATATTTCAAAGAGTTGAGAATACCTTGCTTTCATTTCAGATTCCATCTTTCCTATCATCATGATTTTTTCATTGCTCATCTCCTGTATTTTAGATTTCATTATACAATATAGCTTCAAAACAAGGGTTAATTGAACAAATTAACATATAACATAATATCCCGATATTATAACTGAGTAACAAATAAGCTTAGGTAGGACACACTAGCGAAGGATTTACTCATCTCTCCCCTCCTAGTCCTATTTTCCGATCTCCGTCAGAGATCATATCCCTAAGCGCTGATACCAAAATGTAACTCTGGACACCAACTTGTGTCAGCACCTTACATTGATACCTATCAGTTTTCCACCGCAGAATGGCGTCCCCTACTGAGAGTCTGGCTTCAGTGCATCCCCCATCAACAGGAAGTCACCAGCGAGAGGCTCGGGGCTCTTTACTTATAGCTCTGATACCAAAATGTAACGACCCCAAAACAGGTCTATTCCATCCAACCTATTTTGAGTTGCCAAATACATGGTACAGAAAATAACTACAACTTTATTACAATAATTATCGTGCAAAATATAACAACACATATGTTGTGAGTTTGGATACAAATATATACCAAATGTGACTCATGTCTCAACCGTGGACAACACCTCACAATGATACCTTACATAAAGGTATAGTCAAAAACTGTTTTAGAAATTAGAATATTTGGAAAGTGCTCAAGGAAACCTTCATACATGGGAGGCCATGCGTCTAGGTTATGATAGATATCATATGGCCACAGAATTATCCTTGGTTGACCCAATAGACCCCAACAAAAACGAGAAGATTACTATCATATTTTTTCCAATGGTGAGTCTTCTCTTGACATATCATTATCTCCACTGTCTCTAATTGAGAATTATACTTCAAACAAACACTAAGATTATATAGGTAGTGCTCGTAAAGATACTCAGCAAGTGGATGAGCACAACCCTGTCTTATGATGACACGAGGTTGTATGTCATTAGACATCTTGTATGATAGTGACAAAACACCCTTCCAACTTTGGGTTCGCCTCACCCTATTTTATTCACCAAATATAACTACTAAATGATGACCACCTTTCTATACTGCTTAGGGAGAACTCCACAGCTAGAGACCACCGTTCTGTTCCCTTGTTACCCCCGCTCGACCTAGCTACACTCTTATTACCTGAAAAGGAATTATGAAGCAAAAGGGTGAGCATAACTAGCCTAGTAAAGAATATCATGACTAAAGATAATTAAATTATCAATAGCCTTCATCAGTAATAAATCAGAGATTTAGAACATATGGTAGATGATAAAACTTCTCAACCATATATAGCTACAGCGGAACGAGCAATCCATTAGAAGAGTCAAATAGGCTATAAAGTCTATTATCTTCTCCATGTTAAAAATTTACCAACAATATTTTATCCCTGTAACATCACTGAACAGTTCCTTTTCACAATCATATGAATAACTCATAATCATAATTGTGATTCTAAATTTTTCTTTGCAACCAGGACGAAGAATATTTTCATCACCTGTCTTTACCTGAAACATCAAAGATCATGGTTATACCAAATCACAGTTCCTGTTCATAATCATGCTAACAAATCCATGTTCGCACTACGGCCAAAGATATTCATCAACAAACCATCTTTGCACTATGGGCCAAAGATATTCAACAACAGTTCATCTTCGCACTACAGGCCAAAGATATTCATCAACAAGTCATCTTTGCACTACATGCCAAAGATATTCAACAACAGGTCATCTTTACATTACGAGCCAAAGATATTCATCAACAACTCATCTTTGCACTACAGGCCAAAGATATTCAACAACAAGTCATCTTTGATTACGAGCTAAAGATATTAATCAATAATTCATCTTTGCACTACGGGCCAAAGATATTCATCAATAATTCATCTTTGCACTACAGGCCAAAGATATTCCTTAACAGTTCATATTTGCACTACATGCCAAATATATTCATATCTCAAAGAAATATATAATCATTTTAGAACTTATATAAACAATAATTATAACTATGTTGATCCATTCACCTTTGCACTTAAGCTAAATATATTCAATTATAAATTCAATGGTCATGATCATACCAGTCACAATTCAACTTTTCCACTACTGGCCAAAGAGAACCCTAGTCATGATCATACCAATAATCTATCCATCTTTACACTCAAGTGAAAGAGAAATTCAACATCAGGGTTATAAAAATGTTATATATGATAATAAAAATAATATGATCAACAACTGCATTTATTTTCAAGAGCAACAATCATAAATCAACTATAATTTGGTCAGAAAAAGAAACCAATTTTTGTCATGAATAGTAACTCGTGAATAGTAACTCGTGAATAGTAACTCGTGAATAGTAACTCATGAATAGTAACTTGTGAATAGTACTCCGTATTCGTACATGGTACCGTATACGTGAATAGTAATCCCGACTCAAAGAGGTAAAAATTATACAATAAAATTCATACCAATATTTCAGTATAATGATATTGAAAGAATAACATCATTATGAAGAATATAGCATCCCTTAATATCCCTTACTATCCCTTACCTCAAAAGTGCAGTATTTCTGACTGGAATGCAAAGCCGAAAGAAACTTGCACTGAATAGCAACTCTCAAAGTATTTAAATACTCACAAAATATACTTCATAATATAGAAAGAGAAAGAGAGAAAGCTTATGTTTCTGGTGTGATTTTTAATTCTAACTTAGCCCTCTATTTATAGGAAAATGTTGGCACGCCGAAGCAGACTTAACATGTAACCTGATGGCTTTACCTGTTACTATTCCCACCCACCACTAAAAATCTCAGAATATTTCTTCACCAACCAAGAGTGGGGCCCACCAATTCTAGAATTTTCCACCAAAATGATTAACTCCGAAAATTCAACAATTTCTGAATCAGTCATCTCGTAAATTTCATAACAAATCATACGTTCATTTTTAACGGTTCGAAATTTGTGGACATATACTCAACTTATATATGTATAACATATCCAAATATTACCACGATCCAACGGTAGGATTAAAAATTATAACCCTCGCAAAATATCTCAAAAACCCTAATTTGATTTTCAATACCTCCATTCCGACAAAAATACAGATAAAATACCTCAACATTAACTCATTCATTTTTAACCACAAAAATATATCCCTCATTTATATCCACATAAAATAAAAATTTTCTTATCATATGAATCAATAATTAATTATTCACAAATAATATTACAGAATCACATTTATGACAACCAGGCCGTTCCCAGGAAAGAGGGGGCTTTCCAATAAGAATTTCTCCTTACTGACGCGCAATTATGTGACCAAACCTCTCCTTAGACAGAACTTTCTAGACATTACCAATAATGTTATCTAATAATATTATTCAAATAATATGAATTATTGATCTGATAATGGAAAATATTGTGCAGTGACAATTATTGAAACAACAATAATATAAAATATCAACGCAGCAATTATTGAATCAATAAAATAAAATATTGAACAGTAACTACTGTAACAATTATTGAGTAGTGCCTTCTTACGTAAGAATTAATAATTAAAAAAAATACTGTGCAATACCGTGTGCTACTGTGCAACTACGCGTATTATTGTATTTTAACCACCGGGTATTCCAACAGTGTTAACGGTAACAACTACGCCGTTATTTATAAAAACTCAATTTTGTCGTTTTCTTCATCCGACGGTTATTCTGTTATGGGGCCCAAAAATGGCTGCGTCGTCGTACGAATATTCCCCGACAGAAAGAATATTCCACGACCAAACGAATATTCCCCGACAACAATGAATATTTTATAACCACTTGTGTATTTTGAAAAAATTTCACATTTCACCCATAACTTTAACTTTTTATCAATTTAACCATTTACTGAATTGTAATTATAAGAAAAATTGAATACTTTTATTTTATAAAATTCGGGGTCTTACAATTTTTCCTTATTGGCGCGCAATTATATAACCTAACCCCTTTCTTCGACAGAAGTTTCTAGACATTGTTGATAATGCAAATAATAATATGAATAATTGTGTCGTCTCAATTATTGATTTAATAATATAAAATATTGTGCAGAAGATATTGTGACAATAATTAAATCAATAATATGAGATACTATGCAGCAACTACTGTTGCAATAATTGAATAAAACTGAGTGACTTCTTACACAAGCATTAATAATCTGAGATACTGTGCAATATCGTGTACTACTGTGCCATAACGCGTATTACTGTACTTTTATCATCGGATATTTCAACAGTTTAACGGTAAAAGTTTTGCCGTTATTTTTATAAAAAGGTTATTTTTGTCACTTTCTATATCCGACAATTATTTCGTTGTGGGGTCTACCAATGATTGTGTCGTATAAAAAATTTTCGACAAAAAGAATATTTTCCGACCAAACGAATATTTTATGACAACTTGCTTACTTTGCAAAATTTTTAAATATCACCCTTAACTTTAACCTTTTATCAATTTTACCATTTACTGAATAGAAAAATTGAATATTTTTATTTCATAAAATTTAGGGTCTTACAAAATCAAATAGCCATCGAATGATATAATGTAATTTGTTACATCATCAATACAAAACAGTGTGAACGATATTACAGAGCCGTTACTAAAAATAATCATGTCATCGCATTTCGCGTCACCTTGAGTTGATCACTATGCCTTTTTGGGGGATTAAAGATTAGCGTGATTTTATCACAAAGAATGAAGCAAAACGAAAGGAGGGAAAAAGAAGGAATAAACAATTTATTGTAAAAACTAAATTTCTATGGCTTATTTACAATTTTATTTCAAAAACAAATTTTCTATGCCTAATTTGCATAATAAAGTATCACTATTTCTAGGATTGTCATTCTCATTCACGGGAATTAAATACACAGTAAAATTAAAACTTTAACAAAACCTAACAGAAGCTTAAATAAAATTAAAACAAAAAAAACCATATAATATATCAGCATGGGAAACAACAATAAACAATATCATTTCAGATGTCCTAAACTACTAAGAGTAACAAAAAATATTAAATAAAAGCAATGACAGGAGCGAGCAAGAAACATCACAGCAAATGAATAAAAGTAACAGGACATCTACTACCTAAAATTCAATAGTTCATGGGAGATATGCTATAGGGATTGGAGTTGGGGCATTTGCAATCTAACCTTAGCAAGCTTCTTCTTTTTATGTGCCTATCTCTCCTTCTCATCGAATTCTTGGTTTTCCTTCTCCACCAAATGAATGAGTGCATCACATCTCATTGCAAGCTCCTGAGTAGTGCGAAACTTAACAAACCAATCAAAGCGAAACAAAGGTGAAGTACGAAATGCTGCTTTCAGTTCATCCCAATTCCTATACCCAGGATACCCAACGAAAAAGTTATTTAGCAAGTCACTCAACTGAAGTACAAAAACATAAATGGCAATGTTTAAGTTTTATCAGTAGAAAGTTGCACAATAAGCCCTAAAATACGACACTAATAACCAATAGAATATGATATTAATGACAGGGAAATAACTATAACAAAAAAGATTAAAAAATAATACATAAAAAATTAGAAGATGGACTTACCGAGCTATAAATGTTAACGTTGCTGCAAAATTAAATTGAGGGACAGAAGCATAATATGTCATTTTCCATAAGGATTCATGTTTCACCGGGAAGTTATAACTCCTTGGCAATTGATTAAATGACCAAGGAGTATGATGTGTTCATAGATCAGTAACAAACACCTGCAGCACACATTCTTTATAACACATAACATAATCAACAGAGAAATACATCCACTAACCTTTTTTCCCAAGCTAAATGAGACCTATTCATCAAAAACTAACATGATATTCATCTCCAAATTTTTCATTGAATGCAGCCTTAATAGCTTCAACAACCAAAATTTTAAAAATATCCTGAATTGTTGTGAAAATACCAAATAAGTTGCTTCAATTTCTTAAATCTAGGCAATAAATATAAGTAAATTGATTTTCACTTTAATGAAAATTAAACAGACAACACACAAATTCAAAGTTGAACGTCAATATAACACTGTAGAAAGATCTCGGGTGTGAATCTACTATACGTATATATTGATAGAAGTATGATCCAGCATGCCCATTTGTAAATAAAAAAAATTCGTTTTCTCCCAACTCCATGTGTGAATAAAGTGGTAATGATAATAATCAAAACTACTCCTCAGTGCTCCCCAACCTCCTTTAAGGAAAACGAAGCATATATGTGATATCAAAACAATAAAAACTACTAAAATTATGAAGAATATGCATAAAAAATTATAAATAAAATCTCTATAACGTGTACTTGGTCTTTCACCATGTAACATTTTTTTTGTGAATTCGCTTGTCCTATTAGATAACAGTTAAATTCTCTAAACTCTACCTTATGACAACTTTGAAATAAGAAATCGGGGAGTTTATAGAGAGAAAAACATAATTTAAAGACAATTGCAAATTGATGTCGTAGAAGTATATACGTTGCCGTATTAATTTTTCGTAGGCGACGAATTTCTTCTTTTAACCCACAACTCTTTACACTGTACACTCCTAAATTTGAGTTGCAACAAAAGAAACAAATAAAATATAAATTCGGCCACAACTCTCTGGTTCCCTCGCCTGTTAAATTTTTATCGGGGATAAAAGAAGATTTTGCAATTATAAAGAGGTTATTTTTGTTCATAAAAAATATAAATTCAGCCAAAAAAAATTACCAAAGAAGTTCAGTCTGCCCAAAACCAAATAAGATGTTATCAAACGGGATAAATAAATCAATTTTTGGTACCTGTACTGGGATACGGCTTATAATTTGATATCAAAGTGAAAAAAGTTACCAACCGGTGATTGTACTCGAAAAATATTACGCTCCGTTAAACATTAAGGATACGATTTACAATTTGATACCCGAAGTGAAAAAGGTTACAAACTGGTGATAGTATTTAAAACATGTTATAATCTGGTGTTTGTATTTTCTAATTTTTAAATAATCGTTAAAATTGATTAAACGGAAGAGACAAACATGCATAGATGTGACGCCCCCAAAATTAGGTATACATCACCCATCTTGGGTCGTCAGATACAAAGTACAGAATACAAATACAACTGATTAATACATCTGTCGTGTACAATACGACAAAACATAAACTGTGAGTTTGAATACAAATATTATCTTCTAGAGAGTATTCATACTCAAAAGGAGTCCTCATTACATTTATTAACACACCATTACATAGAATAGTGAGGACTACTAACTAATACTATCATTCGGACCATCACTCCGTACCCCGACTTGTCCCAGCTACGTTCTCATTTCCTGAAGAGAACAGTGAAAGAAAGGGTGAGCTCAACTAGCCCAGTAAGAAATATTATGACTAAGATAATGCAGAATAAATTATCATTAGCCTTCAACAATGTTAAACTGATAAAATATAATAGACATCAAGTTTAACTGCAGTGGAACAAGCAATCCATTAAAAGAGTCAAGTAGAAAATAAACTCTACTATCTTTTATGATTTAAAAGGTTTTTCAACACTGCGATCGCTGAGACTCAGCTTAATAAAATAATCCACATCATCGAATCACCCCTGCACTACGGCCAAGGATATTCGTGTATTCATTAATGGTCATGATCATGCCAACAACTGTCCATCAATGCACTACGGGCCAATGAGGACTTTTACCACATCATTTGTAACATTACGGTCATGATTATACCGAATAATCCCTGGTCATAATCATACCAAGTCCATCTATGCACTACATACCACAGATGACTTTCAATATTTTATAAACATGAGGATGATGACAATGATATAAGAATTCAATAAAACAAGTTCAAGAATTAATTTATCCAAGAATTAACAACGTCCAAATTGTCAACATGATACTGCATTGTGGAGTAAAATTTAAGAACGCTTAGAAGAATATTTTCTTGAAAAGATACTGGATGAAACGCAACTATCAAGGATATTCCACAAATTTCATGGAGTATAGAAGTCAAAACTTAACCAACTGAGTACAATAAAGAATGGAATAACAAAAGAAATCACCATGCATGCGATAGACCGCACAGACAGGTTATTCCAATAGAATAATAAATAATGGAACCAGGTCCGGCGTAAACGCACAGACAGGATATTCCGATAGAATAATAAATAATGGAACCAGGTCCGGTGTAAAACACACAGACAGGATATTCCAACAGAATAATAATAAAACGGAACCAGGTCCGGTGTAAAACACACAGACAGGATGTTTCAACAGAATAATAAACGGAACCAGGTCCGGTGTAAAACACACAGACAGGATGTTCCAACAGAATAATAAACGGAACCAGGTCCAGTGTAAAACACACAGACAGGATGTTCCAACAGAATAATAGAAGAATGTCACCAAGTATAGGGTAGACCGCGTATACTGGTTATTCCAACAGAATAATAACAAATGGAATAACAGAAGTTCTCTTCATGAATATAAAAGAAATAATATTCCCTACCGTTTTAAAGAAGAGCTGAAGTAAGGAAGTAGTTAAGTAGCAGAATACTCTTCTTCTCTCTCTCTATAGTTTCTCTCTATAGTTTCTCTCTCTAGAGTTCAGTGAATTCGTAAGAAATAATGAAGGAATGAGCTGCTATTTATAGAAAAATAGAATGCATAGTAACTAATCCATGAACGGTCCAGATTGATTACTTTAATCTGACGGTCCATATTTAAAGAAAAATCTTTTAAATAAAATAAAATATATTCTATTTATAGAATAACTTTAATAAAGTATTTTGTTTTATATAAAAAGATGTTTCTGTTTTATTACGTTAATAATACGAATAAAACAAAACGTCATTATCGCTAAATAATTCATATTATTAACTGACAATAATAAAATCAAACTGAGTGACTTCTCACATAAGCATTAATAATCAATACCGTGTGCTACTATGCAACCACACGTATTACTGTACTTTTACTACCGAGTAGTTCAACAGCAACAATGGTAAAATTTCCGCCGTTATTTTTAATAAAATATTTTTGTCGTTTTCTCAATCCGACAATAATTCCGTTGTGGGGTCCACCAATGATTGTGTCGTTGTACGAATATTCCCTGTTAAAACGAATATTCCCCGACCAATCGAATATTATATAACAACTTGCGTACTTTGCAAAATTTATAAATATTACCCACAACTATAACATTATATCAAATTAACTCCATAATATTCAAAAATGATATTTATAAAAAAAATTATCTTTATTTATAAAAGTTGGGGTCTTACAATAGAGAAACGAAGTCGACGCGAAGAAAATCTTCGATGTCTTGTTCCATCTTTCTTTACCTCCTACATTCGCACAATTGTTCCACAGTGGCACCGACTTGAAAACTCTGGTGTAATCCATTCATTTTTGTTGCATGAACTACAATCTTCTTCCCCGATTTTATTTACGATTCCACCCCAAGACGAGCTCATCCTTTCAATTAAACACTGAAAACCCTCTAATAAATATATGGAAACCAGTAATCAATGGAGAATCGAGACAAGAATAATAAAAAAAAAAGGACAGAAGAAGAGAACCCAAATTTTCAAACAGAATAAAGATGAAACCCTACTCTTTTAACGGAGTGTAATATTTTTCGAATACAATCACCAATTTATAATTTTTTTTTTTTTAAATATTAAATTATAAATCGTGTCCTTTTTATTTTAAATATTAAATTATAAATCATGTCCTTAATATTTAACGCGGAATATAATATTTTTCGAGTATAATAACTAATTTATAACTTTTTTTCAGTTGGGGTAATAAATTATAAATCGCTTGCCACTACAGGTACCAAAAGTTTGATTTATCCCGTAATCAAACAAAGTAGTCTAAACTCGTCCAATTATTTCATTTTCTTTTTCCTCTTCCTCTCTGCTCACTCTTTCTTTTCCCATGGCAGCGGCGGCGGTGGCCGAGCCCCGAAAGCTCCCTCGACCTGGTCGAGGTGGCGTCGTATCACATGGGCTTACTGAAGAGGAAGCCCGAATCCGAGCCATAACCGAGATAGTCAACAGTATGGTAGACCAATCACACAGAGGCGAAACCGTCGATCTCAATGCCCTCAAATCCGCCGCCTGCCGAAAGTACGGACTCTCACGCGCTCCAAAGCTCGTCGAAATGATTGCCGCACTCCCCGACTCTGAGCGCGAATCGCTCCTCCCAAAGCTCCGAGCCAAGCCGGTGCGGACCGCATCCGGCATCGCGGTCGTAGCCGTCATGTCGAAGCCACACCGTTGCCCTCACATAGCCACCACCGGCAATATATGTGTCTACTGCCCTGGGGGACCTGATTCGGATTTTGAGTACAGTACGCAGTCATACACCGGATACGAGCCCACTAGTATGCGAGCTATTCGTGCTAGGTAAGGGATTTTACATGAAGTTATTTGGAAAATTATTTTTTTTAGTTCTTAGACGATGATATTAGACTTGTCTTTATTCTTTGTCAGTGGCAATCCCAAGTGTTGCTGTAATATTTATCTCTCTGATTTTGCCAAGCAGCATAATGTTGGCCAAACTTTTGTTCTTATTATTTATATCTTTTGAGTACAGCTCATACATGTACAATCAAGCTAGTATTTTAATACATATATATACATGTATTTTATATAGGTTTATAATGATGATATATTAGTGAACCTACTTGGCTGATGAATTCAACAACTGGGAATGAAGGTAGAATGGATCATAATTATCCATTAGGGTATCATTTTATTACTAGACATGTAGTTGATATTTGCTCTAACTTAAGTTGGTGCATCCGTGTAGTCTATGTAAAGAAATTTTCTATATTATGGGGTGGCAAAGAATTATTGGCTTGAGAATAGAACTTTGTAAACAACATTTGTTCTTAAACTGCGAGTCTTATATTAGAGTTTTTGTTTTTGTTTGTGAGACAAACATAATATATGTAATTTAATTTTTAATGTTGTACTCTTTTTTCATTCTTGTGGGTAGTTGTAACTTCTTGTACTGTGATGTTAGCTTACTATATATATATATATATATATATATATATATATGTATGTGAGGGGTAAAAGTTGGATATATTGGATGGAGAAAATCAACCTGCAAGTGATTGATATTGACTTGTCATTCAGCTTAGTTTTATTTTGAAATATGATCTTTCACAAACTTGCATCGTACCTTGTTTTTAGTTTTGGCAACGGCTCAACTATTATTTTACCCTAATTTGTTGTCAAGCCTTTAAAAATGTGTAATCATGTTTATGTTGTTAAGAAAATAAAACAATATATTTCTATTGAACAACTTACATATCTTTATTACTACTTTAATATCTCCAGATATAACCCATATGTCCAAGCTAGGAGCAGGATAGACCAGCTGAAGCGGTTGGGCCACAGTGTAGATAAGGTATGAAAAATTATGTCATACATTCACAATATCTTAGTTCAAGTTCTGATTAACCGTCCTGAATTATCCTTTTAAAAAAGCTTACTGTTTTCTCATATTTTCTTGTTGTGTATCATTCAGGTTGAATTTATCTTGATGGGTGGTACTTTCATGTCATTGCCAGCAGAATACCGAGATTACTTCACTAAAAATCTTCATGATGCTTTATCGGGGCATACTTCTGCCAATGTTGAAGAAGCAGTTTCCTACTCTGAACACAGTGCAATAAAGTGCATTGGAATGACTATTGAAACGTGAGTTACTTCAAAAATTCCAATAAATTTAATTTTGGCGCTATTAACCTGCTTGTAAAAATGAATTATCCGTATTCAACTGATGCTGATATGCTATTTTGGCTGAGATTGACCTTGTCATGGAAAACACCTAAATGGTATCTCTGGTAGGACTACAGAGGGTGGGGAACTGAAAGGAACAGGTAGATGGGGGGTGGGGTGTAAATATCTCTTCCTTTTTATGTTTAATTAAGACTTAAAAAAATCTGTCAATAACAATAATAACGAGAGAAAAAAGGCGGCTATGTTTGTTTTACTGTTTATACCCTTTGGTAGATGAAAGTGAGTTGTTTGAGGGAGTAAAAGGTTTTGCTCCTTTTCTGCTTCTCAAAAAAGGAAAAAAAAAAGTTTCCCTTCTGTTTTCCTCCTTCTAGTTTTCCTTCCCTACCAAACGTACCATCAGTTAGGTTGCCTCATTCATTTTTTGTTGTATTAAATGCATAGAAGTAAGGGCCTGATTGATAAAACTGAAAATGAAGTTCTGAAAAGTTTTAAGAACCTAATTAAAAATTTTAAGTCAGAAAACATCGTATGTATCATCTGAAAATTGTACCCTTTTGCTATATATTTTTATTTAAATGGCTATTAGAATTATCAAATTCATACTTTTCTTTTGGTTATCTAGTATTAATATATAATAGTATCAACATATAGATAATGACTCTTGTCTCTCGATCTCCATTGTCACAGACTACTTAAAACCATAAACCAATAGTTTTATTTCAAAACATTGGGGGGTAAACCCCTTTTATTGCTTTCAAATGAAAACCAAGAAGAAACAGGAAAGAGAAAGTACGAGTCTGGAATCAATTAGCATCATATTGAAGAAGATGAATTGGGGGGTAAAGCTGCAAAAGTAAGGAAAAATTATTATGTATAGACGGCTGACCGTGTTCAGCCAACTGTTAGTAACTTAAATTACGACCTCATTGTAATCAAGTTTTAAGTTGTCCTTATTTTTTCAATAAATATGTATTATAACTTAACAAACAAGCTTAATTGTAAAATTACTTAATATTTTCAGTTTTAAGAGTTTAATGGGGTTATCAAACAAGCTCCAAGTGTATTTTGTAGGATCAAGTGTTAAATGCCTAAAATAAAAGAGAGTATATAAAAATATTCCAAGTGTAAGGAAGAGGGGGTGGGGGTGGAGGTGGAGGTGGGGGTGGGGGTCAAGGTCTTCAGGATAATGGGTATATTTGATATTTTAGGATTTTGTAAGTACTAAAATGTTTTCTTGCAGAAAAACAAGTGGGGTAGTTGCGGTCCACGTGGTGAATGTGGCTTCACCCCTGGGTTGTGAATAGTTAGTTGAACTCCATTTGTAGTGACTGAATGTGATGTGTTCACTTTTTACTTTTTAGGAGGCCAGATTACTGCCTTGGACCTCATTTGCGACAGATGCTTTCTTATGGCTGTACACGACTGGAGATTGGAGTTCAAAGCACATATGAGGATGTTGCTCGTGACACCAATAGAGGCCACACGGTAGCAGCTGTGGCTGATTGCTTTTGCTTGGCAAAGGATGCTGGGTTTAAGGTGCGTTTTGTATCCTGTTTTCTATATTCTGCTATTGATTGGAATCTCTAAGGAAATTTAACAAGTAATTTCTCCCAAGTACTTTTGTTTGACCTTATTTAAAGGTTATCTTATGCATGCATAATAAGAAGCTTCAACTAAACTGCTTAAGTTTCGGTAAACTTCAGTTCACCTATTTATAAAATTGTGAAGAGAGTAAAAAACGACATACCTCTATAGATTAGGAGGGAAATTTCTCCTCAAGAAAGTTGTTTTTATTGTCTAATTATGCACCATAAGCCATAACTGTGGCAAGGCAGTTGAAAATGATGTTTCTTGCACCTACATAAGCCTAACTGTAAACTTTTCATTCTAATCTTGCATTTTTCATAGCAAATACTTCACATTTTGTTTGTTTTTTCAAGCGCTAATGTTCACACGTGTTATAGGTTGTTGCTCATATGATGCCTGATCTTCCAAATGTTGGGGTTGAGAGAGACTTGGAAAGTTTTAAAGAGTTCTTTGAAAGCCCTTCATTTAGAACTGATGGGCTCAAAATTTATCCCACACTTGTAATTCGTGGAACTGGACTATATGAACTATGGAAAACTGGAAGGTATGTGAAGTTTGGTTGGATTTCTGCATGGTGGTGTTTCTGAGTTTTTAGAAAGAGTTTGGGAGTGTCCCGTTTTGTCTAGTCAATTGAACTGATCTGATGACATTTATGTTGATTTATATGCCTCAAAGCAACTATGTAGTTTCAAGTTACTGACAGCTGTTCAAAGAAGCTGGACATTGCTTATTATGCCTATGTGCAGATATAGAAATTACCCGCCTGAGCAGCTTGTGGACATCGTAGCTCGGATTCTAGCCATGGTACCCCCTTGGACACGTGTTTACAGAGTTCAGCGGGATATTCCTATGCCCCTAGTTACTTCTGGGGTTGAGAAAGGGAATCTTAGGGAGCTCGCTTTAGCTCGGATGGATGACTTGGGCTTGAAATGCCGAGATGTTCGAACCCGTGAAGCTGGAATCCAGGTAACTGAACATGGTTATCCTCATTTAAACTTCATGTATCCTAGGTTGGTGACGAACTGTAACTTGTAAATTTTTTATTCAATTAGGACATTCACCACAAAATAAAGCCAGAAGAAGTTGAGCTTGTTCGCCGTGATTATACAGCAAATGAGGGTTGGGAAACTTTTCTTTCATATGAAGATACCCGCCAGGTAATCAGGATGATCTATCCTACTTATAAACCCCTACCCACCCCCTCTAATCCCTCTGCGGAACTATGATGTTTAAGTATTGTTCTATTTAAGGCGTCATAATTGATTGTGTCTGCCAGCATATCTTTGCTTGAGTAGGTACTGTAACAAAGTCTAATTCTAGTCGAGCATCGTGATGTTATGGTAATCTAGAATAGACATCTATGTGTACTAATATGTTCGAAAAAAGTTAAAAAAATATTCCTTGTCGTCTACATTCCAGGAGTTTTTCAATGACAATTAATGCTTCGTAATTGCACCATGCTTTCAGCATAATCCAAATTGTCTTCTACCTTTTTTCATGTGTCTTAAATCCTGAAGGTGTCGCTCAGCTTATTCTAATCATACACATTTGTGACCGATCTTCACATTAATAGTTTTAATTGATTTATATTCAATGAAATATAAAGCTGTACTTCCACTTGATGAAATGAACACTTGATATTTATTGGTGTTCCACTGTTCCCTTATTTGTATTGTATAAGTAATACTCCCTCCGTCCCATGATAAAAATCCTTATTACTATTTTGAGTAGTCCCATGTTAAATGTCCACTTTCCTTTAATAACCAAACTTTTACACATTTTTTCCTATTATACCCGTAGCATTAAATATCTCATATTTTTCTTATTCTAATTCTCTCTCCATATTTAATAAATATAAAGAGAATATTTTGAATTGAATAGTTAGAAAGTCACTCTTTCACCTACATTGAAAATAATTAATGATATATTATTATGGACAATTTTGTCATTTCATTCTTCTTCTTAACATGCGTGAAAAGTCCACGAGGACTTTTATCCTGGGACGGAGGGAGTATTAAATAGCAATGTTCCTTGCATGTAGGATATTCTTGTTGGATTATTGCGCTTACGAAAATGTGGTCGCAATACCACTTGCCCCGAACTCATTGGTAAATGTTCCATTGTTCGTGAACTTCACGTTTATGGAACTGCAGTTCCAGTTCATGGCAGGGATGCTGATAAGCTGCAACATCAGGTAAATTATTGTATTGCTTTTATTCTTTTAAAATCTACTTATGAGTCCACTATATTTCCTAGTTCCTACTAGTTTGTGTTCAGGCTGTGTTCACATTTCTTCTTGGACATGCACCAAGTTAAGTTGGTTAAAATTATTTACTCAATTTCATTTTGGTGTGGTCTCCTTTTTGGGTATGGCACAAATATTAAGGTGTGCCAAAACTACATTTTAAATATTATGAAAAAAATATATAATATATAAATATTACTCCTTCCGATTTAAAATTAGAGATAAGTTTTTCCTTTTAGAACGTTCTTGAAAAAGGGATAATATTCTATTTTAAGATTATAAAATGACATGATATTCTAATTTGTCATTACTTTTTTACTATCATTATGTTCCTAATTTGCTATTACTTTTTGATTATCATTACGAGCATCACACCATTATACTAAATTTTATTAGCGAATATTAAGGAAACATTTGTTACTAAAGATGCACTTTGTAACATAAATTTTTCATGAAAGTCATTTTGGAAATGCATATTTAATTGTGGAACGGAGGGAGTAGATATATAGGTATATGCTCAACAAGTCCTGTTATCTTGTGCTACAAGACCCAAAAGAGGAGACGAATTCCCAAGGGAGTAGATAATTCTATGTTGGAACTTGGTTTTTGTTTGTTCTTTCTAGTTGAATTGTTGCTGTAGATTACTTAAGTGTCCACGATGAACACAGTCTCACACTCACAAAGACATTATTGTGCACAAGTAGAACTTTTGAAGTCAATATAAAAGCAATGACTAACAGTGTTCTCAGGGGAGGATCCAGGGGGCGGATTTTAATTAATTTTTTTGTCGAAGTTAAATAAATAAAACTTGAACTAGTTATAATATAAGGTTTCATTTGAGAGATTTAGAGTAGTCTCATCGACTCAGATGGATTGTGATGTTGATGGTTTTGGAACATTTGAATTTTGACTACATGTAATGAATGACTACATCAATCAATATACAAGTATACAACAACCCCAAACAAACAATTATTTTATACAACATAAATAAAATTCTATAATATACAACAAATAAATATTCATAATCTTAACTAAAAGAGGAATTTCAAAATAAAAAATATTTAGATATAATTTAGAAACTTATTTCGGTTACTTGTGTTATAGTTCAATTTGAATGATTCCTCAAAGCCTCAGACCAAATTTGCTTTCTATATTCAAACAAAATCATGA
Source organism: Panax notoginseng (assembly GCA_016801055.1). Lineage (NCBI taxonomy): Eukaryota > Viridiplantae > Streptophyta > Magnoliopsida > Apiales > Araliaceae > Panax > Panax notoginseng. The sequence goes on along the minus strand of CM029013.1, from coordinate 33,374,251 downwards.
ATTAATTTTAAAGCATAAATCAGTTTTGATATCTTTTATAAGTTTCAAATAAACTTTACTTGAAATAAGAGAAACTAACCATCCAAAATTTATACTCAGAACACCAAAAATTATATAGGGTCATTTAGATGTAGAGAAGTAAAATGATTATAACAACTAGAAATGAGGGTCCGCTAAAGGCTCATAGTTATGGAGTTTACAAGCTACAAAAGATTGATGTAGTTGATAATGATTAGTACTAATAATTAGAGAGTTTAGTCTAAGGTTATCTTCATGTAGTCAAGGTGTTGCCTTAATACAAATGTTAAACTAAAATTGAGAATAATTCAATACACTGTCAATGGTATTTGTCCCTCTATATTATTCATGATAAGGATACTACTTATAGTAGCTATAGTCTATACACTAATTAAGAAACTTATATCAATAGTCCCAGTGGATATATGTTCTTTTAACTCTTTCCCAACTTGTACAATGTACCTGTCATATCCCAATATTCTTACTAAAAGCGTTAATATTTTTTTTCTTCTTAAATTTAAGGATTTCTATGAATGAACTGAACATATATCTAAGGAGGACGGATCCAAAACATACTTCTTAAATAACATACCTTTATTAAAACTATGTCGTTTTGTAAATTTTTTTAAAAAACAAGTGGGGCCGCAAGTGGCATTTTTGTAAATAAAAGAAAAGCAAGTGGGACCACTCTTTTTTAACAATATTTTGTTTTTTAAAAAAATCTCCAAAACGACGTAGTTTTAATAAAGATATGTTATTTAAGAGATGTATGTTATTTAAGAGGTATGTTTTAGATCCGTTCTATATATCTAAGCTCCTTTTCCATATAATATTAAAATTTTAGTACCATAAATACTTGTATACATTATATGCTCTAGTTTAGAAAAATCAAGCTCTATGTAGTATATATTAAAAAGGCATTAATTCACTTAATTCTTGATTGTTTAAACCTCTCACTTGCCATTACTAATTGATACAATAGTGGGGAAAAACAAAAATAAGAAATTACAGATATTGGGGTCATAAATATTCTCAGTTCAAAATAACCACAACTCAAAAAAACGAAAACAATTCCAACTATTTAAAAAAAAAAATTTTATGTTGATAATTAACTCTAACTGTAATACACAGACAAACATAAATGCACAATCCAATCCAATTCAAACATAAATTAAACCAGTAATCTTTAAAAAAAATCAGTACCGCGCGAAACAGATGAAGCAATCTAGTAATCATAAATACACTTTTAGCCTTACAAAGTTGCACTTTAAACTTTACACTATTAAACAAAAAAAAGCCTTAATTAGTAACCTCTTAAGTACAAAATATAACAAATAAATTGAATTGAGCTTAACCCCAAATCCCCAACCAACAACAAATTCAAACAATCTACAAAGTTTAAATTATAAAAAAAGTCCTAATTTAGTTATCTTTTAAGCTTGATTATTCTGATATGCGCAAGAGGTAGTGCCGTAGTGGAGTGTAGTGGACTTGGTGGCAGAGCCGCGAAGATGTAGTAGAAGTAGTGGCGGTGAATGGAGATGTAGGAGTAGTGGCGTTGCCGCGGAAGCAGAGATGTAGAAAGACAGAAGCAACTAGCAAGCAAAAGCAGTCTGCACTTGTATTTAGAATATGAATAAAAAAACTTGGGCCCCTTCAAGTTTAATTTTTTCATTAACTCACATATCTGCCCCTGCCTTTATACCTATAAAAAAAATTCCAGCATAGGCAGCTAGGCCATGAACATATTCCCCCCCAAGTGTTCTTACACTTCAGATTAGTTGACAGTTAGGCATGTATCCAGAGAATTCTTGCACTACAGATAGTTGACAGTTAGACATGTATCCACATCATAAAAACACGCCACAAGAATGTTACACTTACACAGCTTGGATTGCCAGTATTTATTCATCTTCATAAGAAGGGCTGACTTGATTGAAGTCCACCTCCTTGGTTATACTTATGGTGATTGATAAAATTCAGACCATAAATGGGGATGGGAGTCAAAATCGATCGGGCTTTCAAATACTGCGGGCAGTAATATTTGTAATGTTGCTTAGAGCTTTCACTACTTCAGGTGATGCAGGACAAAACCCACCAACCCACTTAACATGGTTGGATCAATAGTCCAAATAGGTATTAGTTTATTTCATTAATTAATTAATTAGTTTATTTCCTTTATTGTAGTCAGTTAGGGTTTATTTGTTTTGGTAGGACATTTATTATGGAGTGTTCTAGAATGATGTATGTAATAGGATTAGTATAAATATGGGTATTAACTCCCAACAAAGATAAACATTATGATTGATTATTCGATTTGACAAATTAAAACTTTATTGCATTTTTGTCTTTCTTCTTTTCCTCTCTAATTCTTCTCCATATTTCTTTCCAACCTTTAAAGTTTAAACCCTAGTCGTTCCCCATTATTATTAGGGTAAGAGATTCATTTATTAAATATTTTATTAATTCACAGGGATATGGCACACTGCTTATGGAGGAGGCAGAACGGATTGCTGGCAGGGAGCATAGGTCCTCAAAGATTGCTGTTATTTCTGGTGTAGGAACACGCCATTACTATAGGAAGCTGGGCTATGAACTTGAAGGACCTTACATGGTAAAGTACCTTTGATTAGAAGAGAGAGCATTTTGATAAGAAAGTCGTGTAAACAATGTTTAGGGTTAGGTTTTTTTTGTGGTGTGTAATTCAAATTTTTATTTATTTTTGGTCGAGGAAGTTTATTATCAATCAAATTTTGTATATTGTAAGTTTGTACTGAATACCTTATTCACCATCAGTGTCATGTTCTTTACAATAACTGGGATTATTTTAGTACATATTTTATTGATGACGTATGGAGTTGAGACCCTAATATGCAATGATCGCTTGTGGAGTTGAGACCCTAAATTTTAGACTTCTAAAATAGTATTCATAATATTTTCTTTATCTTTATTCTTATTTTGCACTGTCATGGAGTTATTACGCAGGATAAGGATTTAATTTTTTCATTACGTACCCAACAAGTTTTTCGTATTGATTCTTTAAATAATGAAATTTAAAATTTTAAAGTTAGTCAAAGCATGTTTTGACTGTCGTAACAATTTCACCTTTGTATTAGTTTTATGCGTTAAAAGTTTATGATAGATGTAATATACTACAATTTATTATTTTTAATTATAAAATTGCTATTTTTTTTTTGAAGTATGTAATATTTTTAAATTTTAAATTAATATATATTTAATCAAATACATATTGTAACTTATTTAGGAAAAAAATATTATTACTTATAAAATTTATTATTTTTTCAATTCTTAGCAAAATTATTAAGTTTGAGAATGCATCAAATTGATTTATAAAAATTAATAATAATCTTATAATTTATAAAAGAGAGTATAATTTATCAATTATATTCTACTGTAAAATAATTTTTATTTTATTTTAAATTTAAAGTAATTTAAGGAGTGAGTATTGTAATTTATTGTAGCTGCAAATGTACATAAGATCAATATTAACTTTTAAATAATTTGTGATATTTTTAAATTTAAAATTAATATGATTCAGTTAATTTAAATTTTGAAAATAATAAATTTTATAATTAATAGTAATTTTATAATATTTATAATTATATGGACATAAATTAAATAAATTTATATCAATTTTAAATTTGAATACGTTTGAAATTAATTTTTAAAAAATATGTCAATATTAATTTTATAATTTGAAAATGAAGTAGTTAATGTCAAGATGTGTATGATCGATGAGTTGTCTACTTAAATGAGAGTGTGAAATTGTGACACCCCCAAATCCGGGTACTTCGATTCCACGGGATTTGGTGTTCACTGTACAAGCATCATCTATCTATCTACCCATAAATAATATCAAACCATACAATAGATAGAAATCATAATAAAATCTATTCCCTTAAGGGTTACATCAACTGAATCATAAATAAATTCCAGGTTACTCTAACCTTAAAATATCTGTGCGGAATTCTAACCAAATAAGTCTTAACATCAACATAACTAAGTCTAAAACAAATACATCAGTTAATAAATAACAGGTCTTCATCATTTGCTAACTTTTCCCTTGTCCTTACTAGTGGAGGGTTCATCGCTTCTTTCATTCTTAACTGTAATGTTATTATTAAGCAAGAGTGAGCACAAATGCCCACAAGTATAAAAAAAATGAAACAACAGTATAATAACATGCGAATAATCAACGACATCTGAATAAAGCTCAACTTTTGAATCAAGAATAAATAACATGAATCAAAAGAATACTGAGGGTCATAAGACCTTGAACTATGTCCTAGGTTAACAAGGGTTATACTTGAAACCTTTAACAGTCATAAGGCTATAGACCTTCTTCTCGTACTTAGGGGGATCAGCCCTTAGTACCATACTGTGCACAATATCTTAACGCTAACGCATAAGTGAATCCCTTTTTCAGGGTTGTTCATCTCAGTTTGACATTCGAGTCCGCACCAAAGGAAGTTTGGTTTGGATAATTCAATAAGGGTTCTGAAATTTAGAACGTTCATCAACTAAGGACTAGCTGAATCATTAAGATTCACTAGTCTAAAAAGGTTCAACAATAATGATATTCGATTTAATAATAATCTCAAATGTATACAATAGAACAATTATTGTATAATTGAATCATGCTTTGAAAGATAATCAATCTTTAGTATAATACTTGAACTTGAATAATAATTTAAGTTTAAGTAAATTGCTCAATGTAAAAGTAGAGTTAAGAAACTTGCTCAATTTAAGAGTTTAAGTTTAGGAAACTTGCCTCGCGTGTAGATTACACTTTAACTAATCACGTTCTTTGAAATAAATCCTACATACCATTCACATTCAATACCAGTTAATTATTAACTAATCATCATAACTTATTCTCGTTGTTTACTTTAATAATTGACTAACTTAGTCAAATCATCACGTTGACACCTAATTTGTTCTTCATGAATAAATAACTAATTATGTATTTAATAATACAACTCACATGTAATTATGTTATTTACATGCTAAACAAATATTTTATCATCATATAATATTTCTAACATATTTACATGTTCATTATTTTAATACACTAACCCATTGTTAGACTTAGAAAATTTAAAAGCTCATTTTTTTATTTTTATTATTATTATTTTTTTTGCCTTTTTCTGGGGAGTGGCGCTGCGGCGCCACGTTTATACAGGCTCTCGGCGTTGCGGCGCCATGGCGCTGCGGCCGGCCCACTGGCGCTGCGGCGCGGTGGCGCTACGGCGCGGGAAAAAGACTAAGAGCTCGCGCCGCGGCGCGACGCTCCAGCCTCTGAATCTCTAGTTCGCGAAGAACACAGAATTCAGAGAAAATAATTACTACAAAATCATTAATTCTCCAAATTAAACATACCCACATGTTAGAATTCATATATAATTAATACCCAACATTTATATACTGACAAAACTAATTTTAAACACTTAATAACAGATTTAAAGCCTAACAATTCACTGACTTTGATGTTCATGAAGTTTTAGAAAACTTTATGTGAAAATTCTCCTTACGAATTCGTTATAACACCGAATTCGTTCGTTTAAGGCTTAAACTCTTCGTATTAACATGCATAACAACATACAAGTCTAAAATTTAGGGATAATATATGATCAATACATAAATTTTCACGTATAAGGCCTTAAGGCCAAACCCAAACTCTATAATTTTGTAAAACATATATATTACGTAATATTATGAAACTAATGATATGGAATCATGCAATATATATGTAAAACATGCTATACTTCTCGAATTACTACACATATCTTTATCACAACACCAATTCTCAATTCACATAGATTAACAGAAATTTTGAAAGCCATTTTATGAAAACTAAAATACGTAATTTAGAATTTGGGAAGGAGAAGATTACCCTGTAGAATATAATTAGTAGGATTAGAATTCCTCACTCAAAATCTCCTTCACCCACTTACAATTCTAAATATCTCTAACAATTTTCTCTAAACTCTCTCTGATAGCTTTCTAGACTTAGGCAAAATGAAGAAAGAAAAAGAGAAGACGTCGTAATATAATAAAGGAACTGAGCGCAGAGTGGTCAGTTGGCCCAATCATGAGTTAACTACACCAACTCCCCTTAAGGCCCTGTTTTGTAAGACCCCAATTTTTATAAATAAAGATGAATTTTCTATAAATATCATTTTTAAATATTATGGAGTTAATTTGATATAATGTTATAGTTGTGGGTAATATTTATAAATTTTACAAAGTAAGCAAGTTGTTATAAAATATTCGTTTGGTCGGGGAATATTCTTTTTGTCGGGGAATATTCGTACGACGGCACAATTATTGGTGGACCCCACAATGGAATTATTGTCGGATTGAGAAAACGACAAAATTATCTTTCTATAAAAATAACAGCTGAGGTATTACGTTAAAATCGTTAAAACTGTTGAACTACTTGGTAGTAAAAGTACAGTAATACGCGTGGTTGCATAGTAGCACACGGTATTGATTATTGATGCTTACGTGAGAAGTCACTCAGCTATACTCAATTATTGCTACAGTAATTGCTGCATCATATCTCTTAAATTATTGTCATAGTATCATCTGTATAATATGTTATATTATTAAATCAATAATTGAGACGTTGTGGAAAGTTTGGTTATTTTATGGGGGCCATATGTCATCATCTAAGAGTCTCTTCGTCAATAGTATTTACCTTGGTCAATAGTAATTACCTTCGTCAATAGTATTTACCTTGGTCAATAGTAATTACTTTCGTCAATAGTAGTTGTCCCTTCAATATTACCAAGAGTCATTTGACCCTTCGTTAAGACCAAGAGTCATTTGACCCTTCGTTAAGACCAAGAGCCACCCTCAGTTTTTCTATAAATAGAGGCCCAGGGCTTCATTATTTTTCACGAATTCATTCAAGCTATAGAGAGAGAAAGTATAGAGAGAATAAGAGAGAGAGAATAAAAGTATTCTGCTACATCACTTTTCCAATATCCAGTTCTTTTAAGGTAGGGAATATTATTTCTTTTATATTCATGAAGAGAACTTCTGTTATTCCATTCGTTATTATTCTGTTGGAATAACCAGTATACGCGGTCTACCCTATACTTGGTGACATTCTTCTATTATTCTGTTGGAACATCCTGTCTGTGTGTTTTACACCGGACCTGGTTCCGTTTATTATTCTGTTGGAACATCCTGTCTGTGTGTTTTACACCGGACCTGGTTCCGTTTTATTATTATTCTGTTGGAATATCCTGTCTGTGTGTTTTACACCGGACCTGGTTCCATTATTTATTATTCTGTCGGAATATCCTGTCTGTGCGTTTACGCCGGACCTGGTTCCATTATTTATTATTCTATTGGAATAACGTGTCTGTGCGGTCTATCGCATGCATGGTGATTTCTTTTGTTATTCCATTCTTTATTGTACTCAGTTGGTTAAGTTTTGACTTCTATACTCCATGAAATTTGTGGAATATCCTTGATAGTTGCGTTTCATCCAGTATCTTTTCAAGAAAATATTCTTCTAAGCATTCTTGAATTTTACTCCACAATGCAGTATCATGTTGACAATTTGGACGTTGTTAATTCCTGGATAAATTAATTCTTGAACTTGTTTTATTGAATTCTTATATCATTGTCATCATCCTCATGTTTATAAAATGTTGAAAGTCATCTGTGGCATGTAGTGCATAGATGGACTTGGTATGATTATGACCAGGGATTATTCGGTATAATCATGACCGTAATGTTACAAATGATGTGGTAAAAGTCCTCATTGGCCCGTAGTGCATTGATGGACAGTTGTTGGCATGATCATGACCATTAATGAATACACGAATATCCTTGGCCGTAGTGCAGGGGTGATTTGATGATGTGGATTATTTTATTAAGCTGAGTCTCAGCGATTACAGTGTTGAAAAACTTTTTAAATCATAAAAGATAGTAGAGTTTATTTTCTACTTGACTCTTTTAATGGATTGCTTGTTCCGCTACAGTTAAACTTGATGTCTATTATATTTTATCAGTTTAACATTGTTGAAGGCTAATGATAATTTATTCTGCATTATCTTAGTCATAATATTTCTTACTGGGCTAGTTGAGCTCACCCTTTCTTTCACTGTTCTCTTCAGGAAATGAGAACGTAGCTGGGACAAGTCGGGGTACGGAGTGATGGTCCGAATGATAGTATTAGTTAGTAGTCCTCACTATTCTATGTAATGGTGTGTTAATAAATGTAATGAGGACTCCTTTTGAGTATGAATACTCTCTAGAAGATAATATTTGTATTCAAACTCACAGTTTATGCTTTGTCGTATTGTACACGACAGATGTATTAATCAGTTGTATTTGTATTCTGTACTATGTATCTGACGACCCAAAATGGGTGATGTATACTTAATTTTGGGGGCGTCACAGTTGGTATCAGAGCTTAGGGATATGATCCCTGGCTAAGATGTGAGAATAGAACTAGGAGGGGAGAGACGGGGATTTCCTTCGCTAGTATGACATACCTAAGTTTATTTGCATGGTATTTAATTGGTCGGTCATAATATAAGGATAATATATGACATATCAATTAATTTTTATTTTGTGGCAGTATCTGAAAATGGCATCCGAGAACGTTGAGAATAGCAATGGAGCACAGACGACTGTTGATTCACCACATATCAATAATCAGGATAATGTGCATCAGGAAGGTGTCAATCCTCATGCAAACAACAACACTGACCAAATGATGAATGATCAAATGTTCAGAGGCTTTATGCAATTCATGCAACAACAGGTGAAAGCGGCTCCTGTCCACAACGTAGGTGGAAATACTGGAAACTCTCAGGCGGTCACCGCTAAACAGTTTAAGGAGCTGGGACCACCGGAGTTTAAGGGAGAACCCAAACCACTTGTAGCTGAAACATGGATAAAGCAGATCACCAAGATATTTGATGTCTTGGGTTGCTCCGAGGAGCAAAAGGTTCCCTTTGCCGCCTTTATGTTGCGAGGAGAGGCAGATTACTGGTGGGAATCGATAAAGCGTACTCAACCTGCCGCACTGAAGATGTCCTGGGAGAAGTTCCAAGAGCTGTTTAACGACAAATACTTTCCCGAGAGTATTCGTCACATGAAGGAGGTGGAGTTCATCAAATTGGAGCAGAATAATATGACTGTGTCGCAGTACGAGGCAAAATTTGCAGAGTTATCCCGGTTTGCGTCCCACCTGGTGGATAATGAAGAAAGAATGACGCGGATGTTTTTAAGAGGTTTGAAGCCGGAGATACGTCAACATCTTGTTTCTCATAAACTATGTTTGTATTCAGATGTTGTAAATAGGGCTCAGTTGGTGGAGCGCGATAACGAGACAACGCAACCAAAAGAGAGCAGCCGGCAAAATGATAATACCAGTGAGAGCAGTCATCGAAGCGGTGACAACAAGCGTGGAGGGAATCAACAGGCCAGAAATGGTAACCACTTCGGTGGTAATCAGGGCCAAAACAATAAGAATGAACATTTCAAGAAGAGGAGATTCAACAATGATGGAAAGACGTCAGCACCAGCACCTGTCGTTAAGGAAGGAGAACGACCACCTATCATATGTTTCAAATGCGGAGGGGAGGGGCACATCAGTCCAAACTGCGCGATGCCGTCCAAAGCATGTTATAATTGTGGAAGAGAAGGTCATTTAGCCCGATTTTGTCGTTTACCGAAGACAAATTCAGCTAGGATGGAGGCACCAAAAGCCGTCCCAGAAAAGTCAAAACCGGTGGTGCAAGGGAGAGCGTTTGTTGTGAACTCCCAGAGAGCAAAGAACCCGAATGAGGTCATCACGGGTAAGCTTATTATAAACTCTAAAGAAGTTTATACTTTATTTGATACCGGTTCAACCCATTATTTTATTTCTCCTACTTGCGCTCATCGATTAAATTTGATTCCGGAGAAATTAGACTTTGACTTATCTGTGGAAACTCCGTTGGGAGAAACCTTCATTACCTCCACTGTTTATAAGTCTTGTTTGGTTCAAGTTGGTACCCACACATTACCTATCGATCTGATTTCATTAAAATTACTTGCATTTGACGTGATTCTAGGGATTGATTGGTTAACTACTCATTATGCAAAAATTGATTGTTTTTGTAAGGTTGTTAGTTTTCATATTCCTAATCGACCTATTATGCGAATTCAAGCAACCAAACCATTAAAATCAATCGCTGTCATCTCAAGCCATAAAACTATTCGTTTATTGAAAAACGGATGTCAAGCTTTCTTAGCTCATGTCACAGATCTAAACAAAAATACGTCAGTTTTGAATGATATTTCTATTGTTAATAAATTCCCTGACGTATTCCCTGAAGAACTTCCTGGCCTACCCCTAGAGCGTGAAATTGAATTTTGTATCGATCTTGAACCCGGTATAAAACCCATTTCCAAAGCCCCATATCGAATGGCTCCTATTGAACTTCAGGAGTTAAAGATCCAACTGCAGGAATTGTTAGACATTGGCTTTATTCGTCCTAGTACTTCTCCTTGGGGAGCTCCTGTTCTATTCGTGAAGAAGAAAGATGGAAGTATGCTGTGACGCCCCCAAAATTAGGTATACATCACCCATCTTGGGTCGTCAGATACATAGTACAGAATACAAATACAACTGATTAATACATCTGTCGTGTACAATACGACAAAACATAAACTGTGAGTTTGAATACAAATATTATCTTCTAGAGAGTATTCATACTCAAAAGGAGTCCTCATTACATTTATTAACACACCATTACATAGAATAGTGAGGACTACTAACTAATACTATCATTCGGACCATCACTCCGTACCCGACTTGTCCCAGCTACGTTCTCATTTCCTGAAGAGAACAGTGAAAGAAAGGGTGAGCTCAACTAGCCCAGTAAGAAATATTATGACTAAGATAATGCAGAATAAATTATCATTAGCCTTCAACAATGTTAAACTGATAAAATATAATAGACATCAAGTTTAACTGCAGTGGAACAAGCAATCCATTAAAAGAGTCAAGTAGAAAATAAACTCTACTATCTTTTATGATTTAAAAGGTTTTTCAACACTGCGATCGCTGAGACTCAGCTTAATAAAATAATCCACATCATCGAATCACCCCTGCACTACGGCCAAGGATATTCGTGTATTCATTAATGGTCATGATCATGCCAACAACTGTCCATCAATGCACTACGGGCCAATGAGGACTTTTACCACATCATTTGTAACATTACGGTCATGATTATACCGAATAATCCCTGGTCATAATCATACCAAGTCCATCTATGCAATACAGGCCACAGATGACTTTCAACATTTTATAAACATGAGGATGATGACAATGATATAAGAATTCAATAAAACAAGTTCAAGAATTAATTTATACAGGAATTAACAACGTCCAAATTGTCAACATGATACTGCATTGTGGAGTAAAATTCAAGAATGCTTAGAAGAATATTTTCTTGAAAAGATACTGGATGAAACGCAACTATCAAGGATATTCCACAAATTTCATGGAGTATAGAAGTCAAAACTTAACCAACTGAGTACAATAAAGAATGGAATAACAAAAGAAATCACCATGCATGCGATAGACCGCACAGACAGGTTATTCCAATAGAATAATAAATAATGGAACCAGGTCCGGCGTAAACGCACAGACAGGATATTCCGACAGAATAATAAATAATGGAACCAGGTCCGGTGTAAAACACACAGACAGGATATTCCAACAGAATAAATAATAAAACGGAACCAGGTCCGGTGTAAAACACACAGACAGGATGTTCCAACAGAATAATAAACGGAACCAGGTCCGGTGTAAAACACACAGACAGGATGTTCCAACAGAATAATAGAAGAATGTCACCAAGTATAGGGTAGACCGCGTATACTGGTTATTCCAACAGAATAATAAAAATGGAATAACAGAAGTTCTCTTCATGAATATAAAAGAAATAATATTCCCTACCGTTTTAAAGAAGAGCTGAAGTAAGGAAGTAGTTAAGTAGCAGAATACTCTTCTTCTCTCTCTCTATAGTTTCTCTCTATAGTTTCTCTCTCTAGAGTTCAGTGAATTCGTAAGAAATAATGAAGGAATGAGCTGCTATTTATAGAAAAATAGAATGCATAGTAATTAATCCATGAACGGTCCAGATTGATTACTTTAATCTGACGGTCCATATTTAAAGAAAAATCTTTTAAATAAAATAAAATTATTCTATTTATAGAATAACTTTAATAAAGTATTTTGTTTTATATAAAAAGATGTTTCTGTTTTATTACGTTAATAATACGAATAAAACAAAACGTCATTATCGCTAAATAATTCATATTATTAACTGACAATAATTAATCAAACTGAGTGACTTCTCACATAAGCATTAATAATCAATACCGTGTGCTACTATGCAACCACACGTATTACTGTACTTTTACTACCGAGTAGTTCAACAGTAACAATGGTAAAATTTCCGCCGTTATTTTTAATAAAATATTTTTGTCGTTTTCTCAATCCGACAATAATTCCGTTGTGGGGTCCACCAATGATTGTGTCGTTGTACGAATATTCCCTGTTAAAACGAATATTCCCCGACCAATCGAATATTATATAACAACTTGCGTACTTTGCAAAATTTATAAATATTACCCACAACTATAACATTATATCAAATTAACTCCATAATATTCAAAAATGATATTTATAGAAAATTCATCTTTATTTATAAAAGTTGGGGTCTTACAACCTCCCCTTCTTATGAAATTTCGCCCTCGAAATTAGGGTACGTACCTGGTATGTCGAAGAGGTAAGGATACCTTGATTTCATTTCTGATTCTAACTCCCAAGTCATTTCCTCAACATCGTGGTTTCTCCACAAAACTTTGACTTGAGGTATAACCTTGGAGCGTAGAATATGTTCCTTCTTATCCAAGATTTGAACAGGAACTTCTTCATACGTCAAATCCTCCGCTATTTCGTCCGGTTCTAACTCAATAATGTGGTTCGGGTCTTCCACATATTTGCGTAACATGGATATGTGGAAAACGTTATGAACACGAGACATACTTGGCGGTAAAGCGAGTCTATAAGCCACAGTTCCTACTCGATCGAGGATTAAAAATGGACCGATGAATCGAGGATTTAGCTTTCCTCTCTTTCCAAATCTCGTAACTCCTTTCCATGGAGCAACACGTAAGAACACATGATCTCCTACATCAAATTCCACGTCCTTTCGATGAAGATCAGCATAACTCTTTTGTCGATCTTGTGAGGTTTTTATACGTTGTCGGATCGTTTGAATCTTTTCTGTAGTCATACGTACCAACTCCGGTCCCAACAACGTTGCTTCACCCACCTCATCCCAGCATACTGGAGAACGACATTTTCTTCCATACAATGCTTCGAATGGAGCCATGCCAATACTTGCTTGATAACTGTTGTTGTAGGAAAACTCCACCAATGGTAAGAACTTGTCCCAACTTCCCTTGAAGTCAAAGACACAGAGTCTTAATAGATCTTCAAGAGTTTGAATAGTCCTCTCTGATTGTCCGTCCGTCTGAGGATGATATGCTGAACTAAATCGTAACTCCGTGCCCATAGCTTTTTGTAAACTAACCCAAAATCGTGAAGTGAATCTTGGGTCTCGATCAGAAACTATGGATACTGGCATACCATGCAGTCTTACAATCTCGTTTATGTACATACGAGCAAGACGTTCAAGTGTATAAGTTTCTCGTATCGGTAAGAAATGAGCAGACTTGGTCAATCTATCAACAATGACCCAAATCGCATCAATACCTTGAGAAACCCTAGGAAGACCGGTAACGAAATCCATGGTAATGTGCTCCCACTTCCATTCTGGAATTTCAAGTGGTTGCAATGGACCTTTTGGTACTTGATGCTCCGCTTTGACTCGTTGACAAGTTAGACACCTTGAGATAAACAACGCTATCTCTCTCTTCATATTGCTCCACCAAAATGTATGACGAAGATCATGATACATTTTGGTACTTCCAGGATGGATTGCAAACGGTGTGTTGTGCGCCTCCATCATGATTTCATACTTTAAATCAGGGTTGTTAGGAACACAAAGTCTGGAGTTGACTCGAAGTATTCCTTCTTCATCGATTCTTGCTTCCGGCATAGCACCTTCTTGCACTTTCTTCCTCATACGCATCAGCTCCAGGTCTGTAGCTTGAGCAGCTTTAACTTTATCGATTAAAGTCGGTTCTACTCGTATATTCGCCATCATCACATGGGTCCCTGGAGTCTTCAACTCTATCTCCATCCTTTGCAAGTCACACAAAATGGGCCTTTGCGTTGTTATATTGCACTTGTACTTGCATATGATCTTCTACTCAATGCGTCAGCTACCACGTTCGCTTTTCCAGGATGGTATTGAATGGTATGATCATAATCTTTCAACAGTTCAAGCCAACGTCGTTGTCGCATGTTGAGTTCCTTTTGAGTGAAGAAATATTTGAGGCTTTTATGATCCGTAAAGATCTCCACTTTCTCCCCATACAAGTAATGCCTCCAAATTTTAAGTGCAAAGACAACAGCTGCCAACTCTAGATCATGAGTAGGATAATTCCTCTCATATTCCTTGAGTTGTCTTGATGCATAGGCTATGACTTTTCCATGTTGCATGAGAACGCATCCCAACCCTTTGCTCGAAGCATCACTGTAGATGACAAATCCCTCCGAGCCAGATGGTATTGTTAGAACAGGTGCTGAAATGAGTCTCCTCTTGAGTTCTTGAAAACTCTGCTCACATTCTTCGCTCCAACCAAACTTTGTATCTTTCGAGTCAGCTGAGTTAATGGAGTAGCGATTCGAGAAAATCCTTCCACGAATCTCCGATAATAACCAGCTAAACCAAGAAAGCTACGTACTTCGGTCACTGATTTAGGTTGCTCCCAGCTTTGAATAGCTTCAATCTTTGCCGGGTCAACCGATATTCCACGACTTGATACTACGTGCCCAAGGAATGCTACCTCCTCCAGCCAGAACTCGCATTTCTTCAACTTGGCATAAAGCTTGTATTCACGAAGCTTTTGGAGTACCAGCCTCAAGTGTTGCTCATGATCTTCACGGCTTTTGGAATAAATAAGGATGTCATCAATAAAGACGACCACAAAGTGATCCAAATATTCCTTGAATACCCGGTTCATCATATCCATGAAGGCAGCAGGAGCATTAGTCAATCCAAAGGACATGACTAGAATTCATAATGCCCGTACCGAGTTCTAAAAGCCGTCTTTGGAATATCCTCAGTTCTAACCTTCAGCTGATGATATCCAGAACGAAGATCGATCTTTGAAAAGAATTGTGCTCCTTGCAACTGGTCAAACAGGTCATCAATACGTGGCAATGGGTACCTATTTTTGATGGTGACATGATTCAACTCCCGATAATCAATACAAAGTCGCATACTCCCATCTTTCTTCTTCACGAACAGAACAGGAGCACCCCAAGGAGAAGTACTAGGACGAATAAAACCAATGTCTAACAATTCCTGCAGTTGGGTCTTTAACTCCTGAAGTTCAATAGGAGCCATTCGATATGGGGCTTTGGAAATGGGTTTTGTACCGGGTTCAAGGTCGATACAAAATTCAATTTCACGCTCTGGGGGTAGGCCAGGAAGTTCTTCGGGAATACGTCAGGAAATTTATTAACAATAGAAATATCATTCAAACTGACGTATTTTTGTTTAGATCTGTGACATGAGCTAAGAAAGCTTGACATCCGTTTTTCAATAAACGAATAGCTTTATGGCTTGAGATGACAGCGATTGATTTTAATGGTTTGGTTGCTTGAATTCGCATAATAGGTCGATTAGGAATATGAAAGCTAACAACCTTACGAAAACAATCAATTTTTGCATGATGAGTAGTTAACCAATCAATCCCTAGAATCACGTCAAATGCAAGTATTTTTAATGAAATAAGATCGACAGGTAATGTGTGGGTACCAACTTGAACCAAACAAGACTTATAAACCGTGGATGTAATGAAGGTTTCTCCCAATGGAGTTTCAACAGATAAGTCAAAGTCTAATTTCTCGGAATCAAATTTAATCGATGAGCGCAAGTAGGAGAAATAAAAGAATGGGTAGAACCGGTATCAAATAAAGTATAGACTTCGTTAGAGTTTATGATAAGCTTACCCGTGATGACCTCATTCGGGTTCCTTGCTTTCTGGGAGGTCACAACAAACGCTCTCCCTTGCACAACCGGTTTTGACTTTTCTGGGACGGCCTTTGGTGCCTCCATCCTAGCTGAATTTGTCTTCGGTAAACGACAAAATCGGGCTAAATGACCTTCTCTTCCACAATTATAACATGCTTTGGACGGCATCGCGCAGTTTGGACTGATGTGCCCCTCCCCTCCGCATTTGAAACATATGATAGGTGGTCGTTCTCCTTCCTTAACGACAGGTGCTGGTGCTGACGTCTTTCCATCATTGTTGAATCTCCTCTTCTTGAAATGTCCATTCTTATTGTTTTGGCCCTGATTACCACCGAAGTGGTTACCATTTCTGGCCTGTTGATTCCCTCCACGCTTGTTGTCACCGCTTCGATGACTGCTCTCACTGGTATTATCATTTTGCCGCTGCTCTCTTTTGGTTGCGTTGTCTCGTTATCGCGCTCCACCAACTGAGCCCTATTTACAACATCTGAATACAAACACAGTTTATGAGAAACAAGATGTTGACGTATCTCCGGCTTCAAACCTCTTAAAAACATCCGCGTCATTCTTTCTTCATTATCCACCAGGTGGGACGCAAACGGGATAACTCCGCAAATTTTGCCTCGTACTGCGACACGGTCATATTATTCTGCTCCAATTTGATGAACTCCACCTCCTTCATGTGACGAATACTCTCGGGAAAGTATTTGTCGTTAAACAGCTCTTGGAACTTCTCCCAAGACATCTTCAGTGCGGCAGGTTGAGTACGCTTTATCGATTCCCACCAGTAATCTGCCTCTCCTCGCAACATAAAGGCGGCAAAGGGAACCTTTTGCTCCTCGGAGCAACCCAAGACATCAAATATCTTGGTGATCTGCTTTATCCATGTTTCAGCTACAAGTGGTTTGGGTTCTCCCTTAAACTCCGGTGGTCCCAGCTCCTTAAACTGTTTAGCGGTGACCGCTGAGAGTTTCCAGTATTTCCACCTACGTTGTGGACAGGAGCCGCTTTCACCTGTTGTTGCATGAATTGCATAAAGCCTCTGAACATTTGATCATTCATCATTTGGTCAGTGTTGTTGTTTGCATGAGGATTGTCACCTTCCTGATGCACATTATCCTGATTATTGATATGTGGTGAATCAACAGTCGTCTGTGCTCCATTGCTATTCTCAACATTCTCAGATGCCATTTTCAGATACTGCCACAAAATAAAATTAATTGATATGTCATATATTATCCTTATATTATGACCGACCAATTAAATACCATGCAAATAAACTTAGGTAGGTCATACTAGCGAAGGAATTCCCCGTCTCTCCCCTCCTAGTTCTATTCTCACATCTTAGCCAGGGATCATATCCCTAAGCTCTGATACCAACTGTGACGCCCCCAAAATTAGGTATACATCACCCATCTTGGGTCGTCAGATACATAGTACAGAATACAAATACAACTTACTAATACAACTGTCGTGTACAATACGACAAAACATAAACTGTGAGTTTGAATACAAATATTATCTTCTAGAGAGTATTCATACTCAAAAGGAGTCCTCATTACATTTATTAACACACCATTACATAGAATAGTGAGGACTACTAACTAATACTATCATTCGGACCATCACTCCGTTCCCCGACTTGCCCCAGCTACGTTCTCATTTCCTGAAGAGAACAGTGAAAGAAAGGGTGAGCTCAACTAGCCCAGTAAGAAATATTATGACTAAGATAATGCAGAATAAATTATCATTAGCCTTCAACAATGTTAAACTGATAAAATATAATAGACATCAAGTTTAACTGCAGCGGAACAAGCAATCCATTAAAAGAGTCAAGTAGAAAATAAACTCTACTATCTTTTATGATTTAAAAAGTTTTTCAACACTGTGATCGCTGAGACTCAGCTTAATAAAATAATCCACATCATCGAATCACCCCTGCACTACGGCCAAGGATATTCGTGTATTCATTAATGGTCATGATCATGCCAACAACTGTCCATCAATGCACTACGGGCCAATGAGGACTTTTACCACATCATTTGTAACATTACGGTCATGATTATACCGAATAATCCCTGGTCATAATCATACCAAGTCCATCTATGCACTACAGGCCACAGATGACTTTCAACATTTTATAAACATGAGGATGATGACAATGATATAAGAATTCAATAAAACAAGTTCAAGAATTAATTTATCCAGGAATTAACAACGTCCAAATTGTCAACATGATACTGCATTGTGGAGTAAAATTCAAGAATGCTTAGAAGAATATTTTCATGAAAAGATACTGGATGAAACGCAACTATCAAGGATATTCCACAAATTTCATGGAGTATAGAAAGTCAAAACTTAACCAACTGAGTACAATAAAGAATGGAATAACAAAAGAAATCACCATGCATGCGATAGACCGCACAGACAGGTTATTCCAATAGAATAATAAATAATGGAACCAGGTCCGGCGTAAACGCACAGACAGGATATTCCGACAGAATAATAAATAATGGAACCAGGTCCGGTGTAAAACACACAGACAGGATGTTCCAACAGAATAATAATAAACGGAACCAGGTCCGGTGTAAAACACACAGACAGGATGTTCCAAC